>JACXGI010000232.1:20916-42961 GCA_016801175.1 Esox masquinongy | reverse complement strand
ACCAGGGGGGAGTTTTTGTAAAAGTCCTCGTCATCGGATTCCGTCATCTCCCCCGAACCGAAGGCCGAGACCTCCACAGGGTCACCACAGTCCTCCTGGTCCGGGGGGCAGGAGGGGTGAGGGTTGGACAGCATCAGGGTCTCTTTGGTTGTCTCGAGGGGGGACAGGGAGGTAGGAGGAGGAGCGGGGAGAGGAGGGAAACGGGTGGCGATGGATGGGGGCTCAAGGGAATCCACTGTTATTATAGGCAACACTAATTCACCTCCTACAGAGGAAAGAGAGAGGGGTAGGAGACACGTGCATTAGTGGAGCATTACAGGACCCCAGACACGACTAATGAACAATTGTGCTCATTACATTACAAACACAATGTGCCCATTAAGTAGCTAGGCTGTTCCAAATAATGAAATATTAGGCACTGTAAGGGCAAGATAATTGATATGGAAGATATTTAAATATAATTATACAGTAGTGGTATCAATCATATTAATTTTTGCTTAGTTCACATTTCTGGACCTTTAGCAAAGAATGACATCAAACCATGGGATAAGGTCACTTACGTACATCAATATTGCCACATGATTTTTGCATGAAGAGAAAAACAAATTAAAAAAAGCTGCATAACACTGATCTGAATGTTATTTTAAATTTCAGCTGGTTGTGTGCATGCGAATGACATGATTATAGTTTTCATGTTCATAGACACATTACAGCAAATCAAGCATCTAATTTTATGGCAATCAATACAGTTTAAAAATGAACCAAAATAACAAAGACACAAATGTATTAGAGGGAAAAAAAATACTAAAACCCTGTAAAAACAAAGATCAAGGTTAGAGAAGGACAGTAAGAACAAGTCAAGGGCCCCATTTACCAAATTCTACTGCTTGAAATATTTGCATGAAAACAAGAATGCAGTTTATTGCAAAATATGTGAAAAACAACCCATTCTGTATTTAGTATATGGAATAAACCTCACAAGAAAACTTGGTTGTGAATGTGACTTTACTGAAGTGGTACGGCCTGTCTCAAAGTGAGGTGTGCAACAGATTCTCCCAACCTTATTCCTGACCTTTACCACAATGGGTATTCAGACTCTTTTCAGCCTGATTCTGACAGCTCACACCGGGCATGGCACAGTGAAATGTGAAGCCTTTCTGAAAAGGTCAAAAGCACTGATGGCCGTTGTAATATTAAGACCAGTAAGTCAACCACAAACGTCAAGGCCAGAGCCTTTTATGAGACTGTTATTATGAGCACAGCCTCCGCCAGCCAGCTGTGGGCCAACACAAGTTTATCATTTCATTTAAGGGTGGAGGGTTGTACACAAAATATGGTATGACATCTTATAATCTTGAGGATAGATTGCTAGCTAGTGGCAGTAATGAGATGTCCGTAACAGTGGGTTCAGTGGGTGAGGGAAAAGACGAGCCACGAGAACTGACAAAATGGCTGATTTAAGGCTAAATCCAGGCATGTAAAACCTACCCACTAGCCTGTTAAAGCTAGCCTAGTTGCTTCTAGTGTAGGAACACACCCAGTGGGGGATCACGGGAGCTACGGCTCCCTCTTAGGGCCTTGCTATGGCAGTAACCCCTGGGCCGGGTCCGACACACCCACCTGTTCCTGGCTCACACTCATCCAGGTCCTCGTCGTCGCTGGGACACTCGGCGGAAGCTACCAAGATGTCGTCCGAGTTCTGAGACTGAGGAGGGGACACGGTGTTAGTGCTTTGTGATCTGTACTCCACAGTGTCTAAACAGCATCTTTCAAAACTCACTTCCTTACAACATTGAAACCAACTCATTAAAAAAACGCCTCGGAAGTTAAAATATAAACTAATTCTTTATGAACTACAACTGGAGAACTGCAGCCCTTGCTGTTTACACCAGATCTAAAAGATCATTTACGCCAGACTAAAGATCTTTCAAAGGCTAGCATTTCATTTCACAGTTCTAGTTCCATGATGTCATGGTTGTGCCCAAACCGCAGCAGATGTTTTCTTTTCCAAGACCTTCTATAGCTACCTGTACAGAACATCCTGGACACAGGCAAAAGCTGTAAAAATATTGCATAATTTGGTCCAGAGATTACATGAATGCATCCGTTTGTCAAGGCCAAGGCCCTTAAACCTCATGATAAATTATATCTGCACATGTTTGATATGAGACACCAGTACTTGACAGCTTTCCCATACTGCATTTATCACTGGCTTGCCCAGAGCGCTTTTCCAAGAATCTTTCATCAGATTTTCATCACAGTTTCTAAGGCAATGTGTTCAATTCAAACATGTATTAAACTGTCACAGTGTATCATTTATCAATATGTAATATCAAAAGAATAGACACACTGAAATATTTACAAGACAAAGGCAGCATCAGAAAATGTTTTAGGGGGGAATGTAGTTACTACCAGCAACCAGTAGGAGTAGCCAAACCTAAAGCTGGCTTTCACTGTGACCTTCAGTGGGAATCATTTAAATTCAACAAGGGCTAGACTATGTAAATCAATGCTAATGACCTACATTTACATAGACAGGGACGTTTGATATTGGAAGTAACCAGTTAGGCTGTGATTGACAGCAATTTATCTTTTTGATTATCGTATGGACAGGTTTAATCAACTTATATAGCAGGAGGAAGAAGTCTCTGGCCTGTCTTACTGTGTGAATGTATTTACGGAGTTAAATAGAATGTGTTTAGAGTTGCAGGTATTTGACATGCTTACAGAGCAATGGAGACAGAGAGTTCTCACTGTCATCCATCAAGTATTCTTTTAGATGCATGTATTTAAAGGGGATTAAAGCTTATTCTTTGTTAACAATAAAGTGTCAGAACTGCGGTCAGAACAACTGCTTAGCCGTTTATAGGACAGTAAAACAGTTGTTATTGGGTGTTGCCTCTTTCTCTCTAATCCGCACACAACTAATAACGGCACTGTCGTGTCGTTAAGATTCTCTAATTAAAAGATGCTGTATTGCTGCAAATTAAATCTGCCTGCATTCATAAAGCAATTACTGCCTCCTTCCGCATGTCTGTGTGTACAATGCCTGTAGTTTCATGGGACAAGTGTATTGTTTGTAGTGGAATTGGAGGTATTATTCATTTGGTTTGGTTCATAATTTATGACACGACACCATGAAGAATGCTCAGCCCCGAGACTCAATGAAAACCCGTACCTAAAAGAACTTTCACAGTATTTCTTATTCCACTGTTATCTAATGGTACCGACAGAGTTGACTGTAAGAAATCTAGATGTTCAGTGTTGTTCAGTGCAAGATGTTTTAGGGAGGAGACCCGCTGTCTTTCAAGGACCCAAGTATGAAGGAGAAATAATAATCAAAACAGAGGAGATGAGTAATTACAAAATGACTTTGTCCTAATCTCCTAAACTGTGTCTATGCGGTTCAATATTTTGATAACCTCTGATAACCCATAACTATAAACATGTTCTCGTATTGAAAGGGCGCTTGTGGTAGCTAGCCACATTTTACCGGGAGCATTAAGAAAGCAGTTCTGAGGTGCTCTGCTGGTCTCCCTCGGGTTAATTACATTCACTGGATTAAAGCTACTTCAAGGTTTCATGTGTATGGGGGGGGGCACTGAGATTCATCAACATTCATTTAAATGACTATTGGGTCGCTGGATATGGAAATAGTCAATTTAGCCATGATTGGGAGAAATTGTTATTGAGCTTGACCTTCCTTCATCTCCAGATCAACAAAGTTAAGTGCTCAGCTAATACGGTATAATACCCGGGGAGTATTAGGACATGGAGGTCTCTCAACAACTTACGCTGATTCTTGTGAGGCCTTGAGCATAAATTTAGACTTCCACATATTCCCAAATACACATGCAAGACAGTACAAAAACAGTAAGCGTAAGCTCTATCTGCAGAAAACCCAGTACATCTGTAGCTTATTGTGGACATGTAGCTTCGTAGCCGAAATAACAAAAGGGTTCGTCATGTCTCTGAGCAAGTTTTAAAAACAGTGTTTTTTAAAACAGGGTCAGCAGGTTTTGTAACTACTGAGGGGACCGCAAACAACACCGAAAAGGCACAACAAGCGAACAGAACTGAATTCATTTCCTCAACAGAGAGACAATCTTTTTAGTTTGAAGGAGAGACCAGCAAGGAGGGGAAAAAAACACTTTGAACAGAGAGCTTGCTAACTTAAGTTCAAAGACGTGTCTAGGTTTTGTGCTTTGTCTGTATTTCCTTATTGAAAAGCTTTTGGTTTTAATGAGTAATTACGGCTTCTTATTGGCAAAAGCAAGCAGGACGGTCATGTCGAAAATGTTCAGAGGAATTTCTAGAGTGAGAGATTGTTCCTGTGGAAGTGCTATTTAAGGGTTGTTTTTGCAGAGCTCTCTGATTTGTCTGATGGCTGAGTGGCTGAATTAGTTCTAATGTAGATGGAGTGTCGGTCTCCTCCAGGATAATGGACATAGTGTCTGTCTGGAGTATTCCCAGAATTCTCCAATCTACTGTGGTCTGTCTAATGCCTTCAACCCTCACACTAGCTCACCGTCAGAATTACTTCTATTATGAGAATACCATACACTTCCTTAAATATATCACATCTTACTCTGAACATCCTGTTCTAGCACGAAATGCAAACCTGGAATATATTTATTGTTTAAAAAGGTGTCTAAAGTCCTTAAAATCCACTTTACAATTTTCCTAAAGGCGGGATCAAAAACGGCGGTTAACAGACCGATAAAACGGCTAGTCAGATCTTCGGTCGTCTTCACATCCTCCACCCCTAGAACCCAACCTTCTAACCACCCTTAACCCAACATTCGAACCACCCCTAGAACCCAACCTTCGAACCGCCCCCTAGAACCCAACCTTCGAACCGCCCTCTAGAACCCAAACTTCGAACCGCCCCCTAGAACCAAACCTTCAAACAGCCCCTCCCCCGTTCGGCACACCCCCCCGAGCCCTCCGTCTCACCTGGGAGATGCTTTCCCTCATGCTGGGTGAGCGTTGCCTGCGGGTGGTGGTAGTGGCCATGGTGGTGGTGGTCTCCATGATGGTGGTGGACATGTCGGAGGCGGCCAGCGGTGTGGTGGACGTGGTCTCAGTGACCAGCACCGACAGGGAGTCTCCCACCAGTCTCAGGTTGCCCTCGGCCTGGACGCTGGGGTCACTCTCCGCCGCCAGCTTCAGCACCTGCAGCCCGTTGTAGTACAGCCCGGAGATCTGACCCTGGAATGGACGACCCTTGTCCTGACCCCCGATCTTTATCGCTGCCTGGCTGTTGAAGATGGTCAGCTGTCGTCCTGTAGCGAGGGCAGGCGAAACGGAGGAAGAGAGTTGGAGAGAAATGGAGGGGGAGAGAGACGGACGCAAAGAGGCAGACATCCAATTACACTATGAGTAATAGCGAGCTGGATACCCTGAAGGGCCTTAGCAACAAACATCGAACTTAGTACAGTTGTTAAAAAAGGTGTAAATATGTTATAAGCTTTTCTGAAATGTTCAATTCAATAACAGTGTTGCATTTCTTTTTTTTAATATAATTCTATTTAGTTGTCTTACAGATCCCAGATATTAGACCCAATATATTCTCAGGGTACAGTGTTGTTAATTTGTATGTTAGATGGGGAATTGAAAGACTTTTCAACTGGTTAGTGTTTAAAAGCGGAATGAAAGGTTTGGTTCAATCCTGGTCATTGGGTCAAAAATCGGACTAGGAAATCGGCAACGTTTTAGCAAGATGGAAAGATGGCACTCTAATACATATAATTTCACTTTAATTTAGCTGTTTACGGAGTATTGAGAGAAACAAGTCATAGGAAGTGGTTTATCTAAATTGATGGACGATGGGGTATTTTCCCTCTTACAGGGGTCGGCGGCCCAAACAGAGCTCCTCTGGGACCCATTGTATTAGGTGAACCGACTCCCCCTGGTGGAAGGGAACGAGTCCACTCCTTTTCTCCCATCCTCGATGGCCTAAGGGGGTTAACTCCACCCCACTCGACAGTAGTACAGTAGCAGCGCTGATGAGCACTCTTACTGTTATATCATCAACTGGAGAGATCAGCATGTTCACAGAGGCTAATGGAATGTGCCCATCTCAGGAGAATGCTGATTAACTATGTAGCAGAGTGTTTCAGTGACAGTAATCTAATTGGTCTGTCAGGGACTGAGCTGCTGAACACAGCGGTCACATGGTTGCCAGATATGCAGGCAGGTATCTGGAAGTAAAGAAGGGAAATTATTTTGGTGTTGTGTGGGGTCACATTAGGCCGGGGGATTTTTGCATGGCCAATAAAGGGCAGATTGCAGACTAACCATCTAGTTAAGAGAATTTAGAAAGACCAGGATGTGAAATTAAACTGAGGGTTAATGGGGAGATACCGCAACACTTTACGCAAGAAAAACATTTGATTAAAAAGAAAACGACAGTAGATGTTCCTTTACCAGCTAATTAATCCAGTCGGTTAACATGTTAATTATCATTTTAAGGATGTTTATGTCACAAGAAGGATAAACAGATAATAACAAGGTAAGAAAATCAGCAGCATCTAATTAAACACAGTGGTTACGAAGGACGTTGTTGGAGGGTTAGTCAGGGGAATGTTTATTTCGTTCATTGATTTTAAAATCTCTGAAGAGGCGCAGCATTCCCAGAAGATCTGGGGTTGCAAAGGATACCTGGTGGTGGTTTTGCTGTTACTTATGGGATAGATGTTTTCCAATGGTACTCAATGACACGTGGTAGTCAACTCGAAGTGACTAACAATGCTACGCCTGCGATGACTGTTCAGAATATCTACCTCTTCGTCACAGTCATTATCGTCCGCAGTCAATTTAAGTCCACAGTCCAAACAAACCCAAACCAACACGTTGACAGCTTTAAGTCCATACCATACATAGGTAACAGCATTTGATCCTTTGCTTTTCCTTTGTCGGTTTGCCTTGCACCTCTTCCAGGGATTTGACAGAGGGGACTTAACTGGATTTAGAAACTGTTTAATGGATTAATTGATTTCTGTTGTTTACCTTTGTCGAGTAGCCACTCGTCAACTACCCGACCGAGTCTGTATGGGATTCTTTGTCTAGCAATAGCCAGGCGCTCATTATCAAAGTTCCCTTCAAAGAATTTGGAGAGACAGATTAGAGGTTAAAGTCTGGAAGCTGAAAGATCACATGGTTAGAGACAGGGCATCATGGCTAACACGTTTAGCAAGTTGTCCATTTTAACCCCAGCTTCAGGTTAAAAGAAACTTGTGCTTTACTTGGTGGTTTAGTTGAGGGACAGCAACACAGGGTACACTAGTTAGAAAGATGTTTAGGTCTATTTATAAAGCACTGAGCTGGTTATTTAAAGGGGGGGATTGGTGTAGTGAAGTTTTTTAGCAAGCATCAGGGCCTAAAAGCAGAACAGAATAGAAGAACAATACATGTTATTGGGAATAAACAGAAATACAGTATCAATGCATGCGTTTAAAAGATAACATCAATTCACAGTGGAAACCTTTAGAACCGTGAAGACAGCAAGAGTAAATATCAGGAAGACATTTTCATGGGTATTATTATCTCAATGGAAGGAAACTCCATTCACACGGAGAGGCCTAGAAGGGTTCCATATTACAGATGAAAGTCATCCCTGATATTTGGTTCACAGGTATTGCAATCAAATGTTGTTAGTGTCTCTAAACAGATAACATAGATACTCTACTATTCACTTCAAAGTGTGTGTTCAAAATGTTGACTGGTACTATATGTGTAAGCAATGAGGCACAAGGGCGTGTGATATATGGCCAATATACCATGACTAAGAGCTGCTCTTAGGCACGACTCATCTCGGAGTGCCTGGACACACCAGCTGGGGTATATTAGCAATATATTACAAACCCTTGAGATGACTTACTGCTCTTATAAACTGGTTACCAACACAATTAGAGCAGGAAAAAGTGATGTCATGTCATAACTGTGGTATACAGTCTCATATACCACGCCTATCAGCTAATCAACATTCAGGATTCAAAACTCCTGGTTTATAAATATATTATATATATATATATATAACACAATTCATTACTTCAGCAATATAAATTACACAGACATGAAGTACAGGACATTTCTTTTGTGAACAAATCCAAGACCTCTAACGGTTAAGATCTGTGCTAAGCATGGCTTTAATGAGATCCTACATTTTCTCCCAGGTCTGTGTGAGTCTGGATGACACGTATTGTATCACACTCAGAATGAATCAACACTCCAAGAGAAGGACTACAATGGCACCTGAACTTCCTTTCTGTCATCTCTCATCTAGCTCAGAGCTCTTCATTTCCACCGCTCCACTCCTTTCACATCCTCTTACAGTGGTAATATTATAGTTGGGCCAATTACAAGCCGGGTTGGTGCCCCAGAGGTGGACTGCTGGAATGGATAAGGTAATCATCACAGGAGCCGGGAGACGCCCTCCACTTGATAGAAACCCTGACTGTACCACACCTGAACCACTGCGGCGCAATCGACCGCCATACTACTACTTAAAACCAAATACGGGTGCTGTGCAACTAGACACAGACCGGCTATGGTCAGATCATGCTGTATATTAAATATCCAGAAAATGTCTTCCTGAGGAATTATATGAACGAAGCGTAGAGGGAGAGAGTCCTGTCAGAACGGGTACAGCAATAACTGAACTAACGCCCAATTTACAGTCCAGTCCTTTAATTGCAACATTTCATGTGAGCGTGTTTAAATGGGAGTTTTAATTGTTTTTTTTTTCAATACTGCATGAATCATCAGGATGTGATTGATTGATTGACAGCTGCTATAGCTCTCTGAGGAGATTGGCTTGAGAGGATTCAACGTGAGGGCTTAGGGAACCAGAGGGAACGACAGAATGTTCTGAGACACCTGCTCCTCGTCCTACCCCATCCTTTTCTCCCAATGCACATCCAGGCCTTTCAAAATAAAAGCAAATTTTACAGGCGGCGGTAAATAAAACGAGAGTTGGATTTGGCTGAGGGGTCCTTCGTTGCTCCAAGGCTGTGTGAAGATCCCATTATCAGCTCCACTCGACTAGCAGCCAAGCTGGCCGCTACAATAACTGTGAAGAATCCAAAAGCCCTTCCTCTGCTGGGTGTATTCAGCAAAGGCAGCTTGAGGAAAATGTGTCCATTTCAGATTGTTATTAGATTGTTTATGCAAAAGTTATCTGTGGCCACCATGTGGCAGCTCCTCTGAATACATAAAAAAAGTGAATTGGCTCATATCAGAATCGAACGGTGGGGCGTGCTGAAAAAAATAAATAAATGTAGTCTATGGTAAAAGGCACATTTCCAGTTCCATTTACACTTTCATGCCAAGTGTATTCAACAACTGTCCCTGAATTGGTGATATTTTACGTCCGACGTCTGGAGCTGAATTGGAAATCACCATGCACCATCCTCGATGCTTGTGTTTCAGAAGCCCCAATCAATTAATGGTTTATGTCTTTGTTTGTTTCTCTCTCCCACTACCTCCTTATGGCACACCCACCCCTCACCAACATGTCATAATGTCCCTGACCCGTGTCTTACCTGGCGGGTAGCGCTCGATGACAGGCTGGTTGTCCACCTGGAGGGTGGCGTTGCCACCACTGCGTGTGAAGCGCACAACATGGTACTTGCCATCGCTAACTATGACAGCCGGCTCGTCAATGGTAATGTCATCCGTCCCCACGTTGAAGATCACGCCGATCTTTCCTAGTTCCTGGAGAGGGAAGAAAGAATGAATGTTTGATAAGGGTGTTTCTGAAAGGAAATGTTGAGAAGCTCTGAACCACTGTGCCACTGATGAGGAGGACATGCCGTTGTTTTTGCTGTTTCAGAGCTGCAGGGGTAGACATACCCTCGGCTGAGTGGCCCTGAGTTATCTGAGTGACGTATATGAGGTACAGTGGTTGTATTCACCACCATTGGACTTCTACCGATTTTATTGTGTTAGAAAATTGATTTTATTAGGAGTTTTGCCACTGATCAATAATAAAAAACATCCAGCAATGTCCAAATCTGGAATTTTTTCTAAATTAATTACAAATATAAAACAGAAAATAACTGATTGCCTAAGTATTCACCCACTTTGCTTTGATGCACCTGAATGCGCTGTGCATACTGCAGCAATAGCCCAGGTGCTTCATAAAAGTGATGTTTGTGGGAGTGGCAAAAAGAAAACAACTCACATGAAATCTCTGCTAGAGTTTGTCAGAAGACATGTAGGAGACTCTGAGACCAAGTGGAAGATTCTGAAAGAATGGGCTAAAGAGGGTGAATACTTATATAGTCAATTCATTTCTGTTTTGTATGTGTAATTAATTTACAACAATTTGCAGATTTTATTTTTTACTTCGACATTATGGACTTTTTTGTAATGATCAGGGACAAAAACTCCTAAATAAATCAATTTTGATTTCATGTTGTAACACAAAATGTGGAGAAGTTCAAGGGGGTGAATACTTTTGAGAGCCGCTGTATGTTGGACTGGTAAACTATGTCTCCATTTTTTCCCATCACCACCTCTCCTGTGTTTTCATCAACCTGGCTCTGGCTCCCTGATGTGGATCGCTGTTGTTGACAACCCCCCTGCTGGTTCTCCTCCCCTTGACTGGACCCCTCCTTTTACATCGCATCTTCTCTCCCACTCGTGCCTCATTTCCAAGTATTGACATTTCTTCACCATTTCCGAAAATAGACATAGAAAACTGTGGCACGTTTTAACGGCAGAATGTTTGAATTGTTTGCAGTAATTTATGCTGCTGGAAAAAGACTGTCAGTTTCTGAAAGAGAAACAATGGCAAATTGTTGTGGATCTGTCTGCACAACATTTGAATTCAGCAAGGATTTTCATAGACTTTTCCCTCAGTCTAATATGATGGACTGCCATAGAATTGAGCTACAAGATCCATCACAAACATCCTCTCCTCTAAGCTCAAAAACTGAGGCATAATGTGGTAATTACTGAGAAAAGCATTTCACATATAAAAAATGGGTCTAAAGGAACCCAACTTTTCCTGAGTTTTTCTATATCTCTCAGATGTAGGAAACTCCCTCCAAAACAAATTTCCTAATGTTTTTTTTGACTATTTTACTTATTAATCCTTTTATGTACCAGGTGAGTGGCTAAGAACAGATTCAAATTTTCAGCAACATCCTGGGAGTAATTAGGGCCTTGATCAAGGACAGAACAAAGTCGCTTCAGATTACTGGCTCTGGGATTCGATCTGGCAGTTGCTCAGTTGCTCTAGGCACTTGGCCACCCTGCCACCCTCAATCCCTGCTTTGCTAAGTTACTGTGTGTGTGTTTTCCAAGCTTTTTTGCACAATTTCTGACTTCAAGTTGCTCTTGATAAGAATTGCTGCTAAATTACTGAAAGGTAAATAAAAAGCAATGCAGGGCAAATTTTAGTGTAATTTCATTGTATTTTTGAATACCTACATGAACAAATGTTGCCCTAAAAAATTCATATTGCTAAATGAACCAATGCATGAGCATCTATAAACAATTCCATATGTTAGCTAAGTAGAAGCTCCAAATTAAAGGCAAGTATTTTAATCCACCATCTGTTACAAGAGAAAGCACTATTTAAAACCAGTCAATGCCTACATACCTGGTTCAATTAAACGAGACTATCCATCACATCCATCACAGCTTCTAGAAGGACCTTTTCTACTCAGATACAGAACCTAAATTCGTTGAGGAATTCCAAAACCAATTCAGTCTTACAGACACTTCTGTAAGAACCTACATCTTAGAAACATATTAAGCTCTGGGAACTGGGCCTGAGCCACAAGTTCTATAGGATATCCATATGAAAGTCACTGATCGCCATGGGAAAAACACAAGGTATCGGTATACTACAACATGGTTCTACTCAATCAGCGGCCTATGGATTGCACAAGATTTGTTTTGTGTCCTTCGCGGATGAGCAATGGCAAAAACATTATCAATATTATTGAGTTCCATAAGACAATTTCAAAAGAGCCGCAGTCAAGGCTACAACAGTTCTTAATCCTCCTTAGGTTCTCCTGGACTCCATGATTACTTCAGCCATGTACTGGACTCTCGACTCAAGAGGAGCCACCAGCACAGAGGAACACTGCCAGTGGCCGCCATGCCAGTGGCCGCAATGGTTCTGGGTTTATGTTTTCATGGCCCTGGAGGAATTATTTCTTTTTAAGATCCTGAGGCACTAGACTCTTTCCTCTGTCAGATCCATCTGAATTGAGTCAAGGGCTAAAATATACACTGGGGACCGGATACAAACGCCCCTGCCCTGTCCTCCAAAAACTATAATCAACAAATGGGAGTGCAATGATACTTCTACAGTACAGCAGCGGCTGGGCAAGTCTGCTGTGTAAGAATGTCTATCTTATGAACTGATTTGCTTTCAGATATGAAGTGTGCTGAGTTTCACAGGATAATTTGAAAGGGGACATCAACACAGTACCAATAGCAAAGAGGTAGTGGTTGCACGTTGGTTATTTTTTCCACCTAGAGCCGAGGTCTCAAAGTTAAAAACAATATTTAAAAGTGTAATATTGTTTAGGCATGTCAATGATTATTTAATATTTTGATTGGAAAATGAGAAGCAGCATGAAGAATAACAAGCAAGGACTCTCAACGGAAGGCAAGATAAACTGACAAATAGGAGTGCATGCCTGTGGATATAATTTTGTGTTTCCTTTTGTCTCTGGGTGATGCTCAGAAACATGTTACTGACATCACACAGCTTTAGTTGTACTATATTTCTCAGTTAGAAAATGTAGTTAGCATAACATTATGATACAGAACATGAAAACAGAAGGATGTTTTGAAACCCCAAATTGAAGGGTCTTATGCATCAAGCATATCAGAGTAGGACTGCTGATGTAGGATAAAAGTATCAAGATCATTTTTATGGCCAAAAAGTGAAAACTGGTTCCAGTTCAGCACTATATACCTCAGACAGTTTATACTGTACATTAGATATTCATACTGTACATTACATATTCATACTGTACATTGCATATTCATACTGTACATTGCATATTCATACTGTACATTGCATATTCATACTGTACATTGCATACACGTGATGATTTGATAAAGAATCTTGATGGAGTTGGTCAAGTTATTTTTTGGTGGATTTCTCAGACATAAATGGATAAAGTCTATGCTGGCATTTTGGTCCTGGTCTAGGTTTAGGCCAAATCTGTATATGGCAGACTAGCCTTTTTTTCTTTGTAATGTTTACTTTATCCATGTTTAAGTGTTTTAGCTCTTTGGGAAGATTTGCCTTGATTACTTCAGAGAAGAGAGATTTTTATGTTTTCAGATTTTCTTTATATAGGCTTATTATTTGATGTTATTTATTTTAATGAGTTCAATTATTTATAATATTGCATGTTCTGGAGACATGTGACAGCGTTTTATGTTTTGTTATTCATGTTTCTGGAATAAAGACATAGGTCTGTGATGTTTGTGTGAATTGAAGCTTTAGTAAAGATGACACAATCTGTAGAGCATGAACATGTCCATATGCTGCACTAAGAGCACATACTCTAAAGATATGATCTCTGAATGCCATTAAACTGCATCCTTCCCAACTTTCTTGAATAAACCACTGATCTAATGTGACTGGATTGGTTTAATGAACTGAACACTGACTCACCGTATTGGATTACTTTCATGAAAACATCTTAAATCTATGTTTTTCTCAAGGAATAATGTGTTAGAGGAGACTTTGAACCAGGCCCATGTTATGACTGTAGCGTGTGACTGTGAATGACTTGGTGGCAACATCAGGGTTGAAATAATGAACAGGGTGTGTACGTGGGCACCCTGTCCTCCATTATTCCTTTTTTTCTTGAGCCCCTGCCCCCCAAAATGTCTGGTCACGGCCGTGGGTGGAAGTTCCTCTTTGTCGAAAAACGACCTGTATTGTAGAAACGTGGCTCTGTGCCTTTTCTAAAAGAAAGAACAATGGCAAAAGCAATAGAATTACACTTTATCCGACAAGAATGTTTTAATCTCAAGCTGTGAGTTTTAGACTAAACGTGTGCACATTTAAGTCCCAAATGTTGGCGGTGCATTCGGTAAGACTCAATGTCAATTTGAGCAGTTTTATGAAAAAGTCAAACTGGTAAATATATAGTTTTATCAATAATTGACTGCGTTTACTGCCTTGGAACGGGGTGCTTTACCCCTCTTCAAGTCACACAGACACATAACTCTACCCAAACACATTTCAATAACATACTGGATATTGTGCTTTGACACATTGACTAAATACACACATCTCTGTGGTGAAGCACTGATTAAGAATATATTTAAAATCACTTAAAAAGCTCTTTATGGAGATAACACACACCTACGGAGGTGCTCATTTGCAGCTTAGCCCCGCACTGTTTTCTAAACAACAAAAACAGCCTACAACTTTGGCTGAGGGTGAAGTCCACCTTCTTTCCATTCTGTTCCTAACAGATTGTACTTATGGGCGAAAAAAATTATATTGAGATTAGATGTTTGATCTACAAGAAGCAGAATATCGTCCCAGTTCCATCCCGCCCCTCAGGCATCCACTTCCCCGTGGGTTGTGGAAATAACAACCGGATGTTTCAGAGTTTTACATCCGGTGGCCATCTGGCTCACTTCACTGGTAACCGCATAAGTGGATTGTCTCTGTAAGTGGTTACTCATCCTTGTCTGGCTGGGAGTTCTATCTGTGTTAATTGTGTTACCCTCCTATTGTCAAATAGGCATACTGCCATTATCGTTCTTTTTATTCAATCATGGTTGGATGAAAGAGCAATGGATTAATAGAGATAATGGTTGGCCTATATTGGTGAGAATAAACCATGAATAAAGGAGAAATGAAGTCTGTGGAGCCAAGAAAAGTAGCTGCTGCTGTTGGCGGTGGCTAACGGGATCCAAACACAATTCTGAACCTTAAACTAGTCATGCCAGAAAGAGAAAAACATTTTCTTCAATATGAGGATTAAGGATTATTATGAAAGTATGCAAAAACAATATCAACACTACTGTGCTGCTATGCAACATCTGGCATATGCGTACGTTGAAATGTCTTTAAGTTGAATTGTAGTAATATAGTGATTTTGTTGTTTTCAGTGGTCCATAGTGGACACATTCTCAGAATACTGCATTTCAAATCTATGCATGAGTCAAAATCTAGCTTTTATTTTTCGGATCAGCCCTGTGAATCCCTACAGCTGGGCAATCAGAGACATTGGTGATGTGATTGAACAACCACATGGTAATGGGGATACAGCTTATGATAGAGCCTGCTGTTAGCCGGCTAACAATTGTCCAATAAACTGAAGATTACATTGAAAGAGTGAAGTTTAGATTGAAAGACTGCATTGTACTGTGACATTCGAGGGGCCTAATACTAAAGATATGTCTGAATAAACATTTAATGTGACATGAACTCGACATTAAGTTTTTATCTGACTGTCAAAGGTTATCAATAGACACAGCTTTGTATGAACCAAAACATAGGAAACCCAACCAGCCTGCGCTCAACACCTGAACTAAAAAATATGGTTGGAGGCTGCTGCAGTTGGCTAACGACATTGTTATAATCACCCATCATCTCGTAACAGTCAAACTGTTAATATTGACAGCCAGCTACGTTGAATTAAAAAGTTCAAACCACAACGCAAAGGTGAGCTGTGTTTGTAGAAGCTTTTACTTTATATTTACCACAGAGAATACACAATACAGACTGCATTTTAAATAGGAGTGATTAAATGACTCATTTGACGTGGATATGCCCGCCTGTGATGTGGCTACCAAGGTCAAAGTGATGCTGTGAGAACATATTCACCTCCCAGAAGACCAGATTCAGCTGCCTGAAGGCCCCAACACTATCCAAGCCTAGTCTGAACAGTGACACTCAATCTCATCTCCTCACGCATGCTACACAACCCTAACACCTTTCCAGTGCACCAAATGCCAACTCACTGGCCAATCGGTCGGTACTGTCAGAAATGTTGTGCTGTAGGAAGAAGACGAGCACCCGTCTGGTCCATAGCATGGCCTTCTGCGAATCGATTCCCACGGTCGTTTGATGAGCAGGGGGAACGGTCCGGCACAACGCCAGTGTGCCATTACACATATTAATGGCTAAACTGCCAAGATGTGTTTGTCAACGATGGGAGAGAAGAATGCGCCTGCTGCCTCTCCTGGTCAACTCAGCCACTTCAGTCGGGGACAGAAGAAATGAAGAAGAAGCAAGGAGACCATCGTAGCCACCGGCCAAAAAGAAGTAATATCCTGTTCATCCAAATTCTGTACTGAAATGATGGTCATCTGCTATTCTTTATCTAGTTCAAATCTTCTCTAGTTATTTGATTTACTTATCTTTTTCATTAGCACTCTGTGGCTGATTTGCATAATGTTATGAAAGCAAAACCGGTCCCAGACACCGGTGTTCTGAACCAGCAGAACGTCTGAGTGACCCCACCTCTGCCACCACCACATCCAATCAGTGTGGCTCCCCTCTCCAGCTTTCTCCCCTTGGTTAAATATTTATCCCTTGACGATTGCTGTAGCTGCCAGCGCTTCCATTTCCTTGGAGCTAATGTAACGGTTCAATTTGGGGTCAAGAGCAAAATGTTTCCTTCTGCTTTCCTAGCATTTAACACATCCTCCCCCGAACCCACGGTGTAGAGGGGGAAATTAATGTAAGCCTATTGTTGCCTGATGGGAAGAGACGCTCTTGTGCGCCCTGCAAAATCCTCATGCGGAATGATCCCGTTTTTTTCCCAACAGCCAAGTGTAATGTTCGCTGACCCCAGCAGTTGTTTTCATGGCAATCCAGGGTAATATTTATCCTGGAGCAGCAGGTAGCGGGGGAATGCGCCTGGGGTGTGATCAGGCTGCACAAAAGGGCCGAACACTTTGCTGTCAGGGTCAGGGAGGTCATGAAGGCTCCAGTTTTTACTGCCCTCTGGTTCACCTCCACAGTGCCTTAAAATAACTTGCCTGTAGATTTGCTTCCTTCACCAGTCAAAGCAGCGTGAGAATCAAGCGGCAGGTTCTGGGCGTCCTCCGCCCTCTCAAGTCCAGGGCGAACTACCAGACACCTGGGTAGCATTCTGCTAATGTGTCATGCTGTCGCTAACACCTGTGTGTCCAACCCGCTCCCAGCCCACTTTAGTTTACATCGCCAAGGCAGGGCGTCGGGGATGGATGGGACTTAGCGACAGTTTTAAACACGGGCACCCTGTTAGTTATCAGCGCCACTAGGAAACAATGGAGCGCTGCTAAGAATAACAGCGACAGGTGAAAGTTTGAGCTTTCGATGTGTGCCCACGTAACCGACCCGGGGGAGAAGAGGCGCGGAACGCAGAAACCCCCACTGCAGCTAACTGACGGCGACGAGTCTAAACCTGGAGAAACCCTGCCCACGTCTTCGTCCCTGGTGGTGCCACTAACTCCACACTCGGCACCGTCACTCTGCCTCCGTCGGCGAACAGGGCACAGTGAGGCCAGGCGTGTGGGAGGTGTGCATTAAGACCACAGCTATGTGAGAGTCATATTTACTGTGTGTGTGTGTGTGTGTGTGTGTGTGCGTGTGTGTAGGAGGGACCATACTACTATACTTAATGAATAGGCACGGCACGTCCGCAATACTGTACAGTGAAGCCTAATGTTATTACAGTCAGGGTGGTGAGGATGTCAGCTGGGTCTGCTCCTGTATTGCCTCCACTGGTCCAGTCAGGCTAAACTGAGTCCACTCTTGACAGTCGTATCTGCGTCTCTGGTCGTTTTCTTTATCACAGGAGTCTGTAAACCTGAAGGATGCATTTAGTTAGTCTTTAGGCCAAGATCGGATCTGGAAAATATGCATTGTAATTGGTCAAAAAACAAGTCAGTGAACCAACCATTTACTATGACTAATCAGAACAGGTCTACAAAGGGACCGGTCCGAATTTGTCCAATGAAAAATAGATTTTTTGATGAATCTACTGTAAAATGTTTTGTTTGATGCAATGAACTCGCTCTAGATTTTGTCGGTCTGAATTTGATGTCATTGGTGAAAAACCAGTTTGCGGTTTGAGTGTGTAAACCCAGCGCGTGTTGAAGCCAGAGCACTGCTGGTTGCCGTCTTCTTCCTGGGCAGCAGCCATGTCGGTAGAGAGAGAGAGAGTGCAGGACCTCTGGCGCTTCTGGGCCATAGTCTCTGATTCATCTCCACATCAGCCGAAAGAACCATTGTGCATTATCTGGCCCAGAGGCAAAACTCCTCCACACCGGACCCTGTTGTCGGGCCGCCGTAAGGCAAAGAAAAGCCAGTGGTCCGTTTAAATTGTGGTCTTGGTGAATATTGCAGTGACTTTTGCCATGACCTCCGGGCTGGGTCAGGAGCTAGCTGGTGAAAAAATTTCTCTTTACTTATTATCCATGAAGAACAGATGGATAGCAAAAATAAGAAAAATTGGTTTTGAAAACATTTCCTGAACATTTAAAATGTGGCCCCGGCAGTACACAAAAACGTAAAACGAGTGTTGATGTTGTTTGGATAAAAACATTTGTTGGATGTTGCAGGAACATTTTCTCATTACATTACCTAGAAAGCGAATAATGAATATTTGAATGGTTTTGGGATATTATCATCCCAATGTTAGATAAAAAGCATAACTAGAACTTAATGGGAATGTTAGTTAATGGCCTGGGAATGTTTCCAGTTGCTGGCTAATCACATTCAGATGAATAGAGAGATTAATCTCTTTGATTTCAGTCTTCACTGCAATCCTTCTACAGCCCACAAAAATGCACTTACATTCCATATTAGAAGCCCAAATACATTATTCTATTAAAAGTGCCAACGTGAAGCCGCTTGAGATTGATATTAAACGCTACAGTAGACTTCCTTCATAAAGGAATGCAACCATCACCTAAAAACTGGGTAAAATCCCAAATAATAGTCTGCTTGCCGAATTGGAAATAAATAAAAATGAAAACCAATTAACTTGCTCTGTTTCTAAGAACTCATGCTACAACAGAGCTGTGCACTCAAGAATGTCAAAGGGGCAAATAAGCAAAAGGTGACTTTCATGCTAAGACATAACGGATATTCAGCAATGAGGATGAATAGGACCAAGTCATAGACTGTTCTCTTTACTACCACATGTGGGGCATCATGACTAGAACCAAGCCTGTACAGCTTCTACCCCTGAGCCATGAGGCTATTATACGTGACTGCATGGTCCCCATTATACACTCACCCTTTAGTACTGACTTCATGCAAACACAAAGACACACAACCACACACACTTGACACATACACAAACATGCTTATTCATACATACATACATACATAAAGACACTGAAAACACACACACTTTAACAGTGATCACATACTCGGCTGCTTGTGTTAATTATCCATCCTAGTCACCTAACCACTGACTGTTATGTACATGAATCTCGACCACCTTGTTTCCTACCACTTCCCCTCACTACTGGAATTCCCTGTGTAAAGCCAAGTAAAGATCATTAATTACTACTATTTGTACGGTACTCATATTCCTTGCGTCACTATTCCTCTTATCTTATGCACACACTGTATTTATTAGTCCTATCCCCATCTCTTCCTCTAACTTTTTAACTCTGCCTTTTTGGAATAGTAAACATTTCACTGCCAGTGTACACCCATCATTTACCTAGCATGTGACGTACACAAATTGATATGATTGGATTATGTTGGCTTAGCAGCCTGAAAGTCACCTTTCGCTTATTTACCTCTTTGTCATTCCTCAGTGCACAGCAGTGCTTGTTTTGTAGTCTCGCCCGAGGCTAGATTCTCATTCCCCTTGAGGGATGCCATGTAGAATTCATAAAGTGCCCATGGGCCTCTTCGGACCCAGAGAGTCAGGCCCCGGCCAGCCTCCGTCTCCGGACAGGACAGCTATTAATCATTGAGCGTCTGAGACTTGAGGGCCTGACCGGAGTATAGGAGCTGTGCCGGGCCATATGTTCTTCCTGATAACATCCCGGCCGGTTCTTTCTCTGCTCCGCTGACTCAGTAGCACACAGTCAACATGCTCAACAACACCTGCTTGACAGCTAACTTATGGCACCATCTTTGTCTATCCTGGTAAATAAAGACCAAGCCTTTCAGGCCCCCCCCCTTTCTTCCACCAGACATTCCTGTCTGAGTGTGTTTGGGTATTAACATGGTCTGGCAGGTTCTGTCAGGAGAGGCCATTGTCAGCCCCCCCCCCCACTGTTGTGACAAGAATGTTGGCGCTTGTGGGGACATTTCCCAGGCCTCTTACTCCCCACATTCTGGGAAGAACAGACGCACCAAATGTCCACTGTGACTGGGTGCAGCTCAATGGTCCCACCTGGAGCCCGTCTCCTCCTGGCCGGACTAACATTTGGGCCAGTTTGAAAGGGAAAAAAGCTGTTTCATCCCAAAGGCGAAACACTAAACAGCCTTGATGCAAGGCCTGTTTGAATGGAATTCGTCTTTCGAAATGATAAAGGAGAAAGCAGCTGGATGGCGATCAATGAATCATGACCTGGTGACAAGTTCCCTTCTGAGACCCCACAATGAGATATGTACTATTAGCTGGAGAGTGCAGCCTCTTTTAGCATGACATGACTGTTGAGTTCCTCTCTGCCACGGCCCTTCTGCAACCAGCTTCTCGAAACCACAAGTGACATTAGGGCTGTTTCAGGACAGGACAACAGGGAAGGACAGCAGGGAAGGACAGCAGGGTTTCCCTTTCTAAGAAACCGTACAGGCCTCTTTTTTCCTCCTTTACTCAATTCTTTTGGTCCCTCCCCTAAAGGGAGGGTGTCTGTGCAATGTGAACCAGTAAATATATGAATATCAATTGAGAGATAGCCGATAGGTGATATAGATATGTAACTTTGTGTAGCTGCGAATAGTTGGGGCATTCCTAATTTTTGTCCCTTCTACGTCTGAAGTCCTACAGTGCATCTATTTGCAATTAATTGTAATTTATATGAACTGAGAACACAATAGCATTCAGGATACACAGGAAAGCCAGCTAATGCATAGGAAAGGAACAAAACACAGAATTTCCATTAAAACAATGAAGATTGGGACAGTAACCACAATGGTTTTGATATCCTGTCATCATACCTTGTTTAACATGGAAGAAAGCACTGCAATAACACACAGTGCACTTTTGGGCATCAAGACGTCCTAAAAACTCATGTTCATTTAACATGAAAGCTGTGTTGAAGGATTTTTTTTTCCTTCAGAAAGAGGTCATTTCCGTCAAAAAACTGAAAACTTAGACAGTGAGAACAATTGTTTTGATTTCCTTTGCGCATTCCTTGTTAAACATGGAAGAAAGCACTGCAATGACACACAGCGCACTTCTCAGGCATCTAGTTTTGCACTAAAGTGGAGATTTGGGATTTTTTCTCTTCAGAGCGAGGTCATTCTCTTCTCAGGTGATACAGCATGGCACTTGCCACGCCAGGGTCGCACGTTTGATTCCCCCGGATGGGGGAAGTATAAAATTACACTGCTGTTTATCCCTGCAGATGAGACTGTCTGCTAAAAAACCTTAAGTAAAAAAAAGAAACAAGTGGTGATAAGGCTAAAAAGCCAACTTTCATTTCCAGCTGAAACAGCCCATCCAATCACTGTCAACTGAATAAAACATCAGGCAGTCTGTTTTTGTACAGTAGTCTGTTGGGTGTATTGAGGAGCGTATACATCGCGTCTTAGCAAAGGCTGCAATGAACATAATGGGATTGTGAATTGTGAATTAAGCACGGACAGTCTTAATGAGAGTTGAAAATGTAAAACTAGTGGGGATGCAATTTAAATCTGTTGAATATCAACAGGTGAATGCCACTGTCAGTCCTGGATGTCACATTCAAACGGCACCGTAAAGATGGCACCAGTGGATAATCAGCCATTTGTAACATCCCACAACTTCTAACGGAATAAAAGAGTAGCCTAAGCCTTCCCTCAAGGCTGGAGAACCTTCTTTCAGGAACAGGTGTGGTTGTTAATTATTAGACCACAAACCACCCTGTCACGGACCCCCCC
>JACXGI010000232.1:9642-20816 GCA_016801175.1 Esox masquinongy | reverse complement strand
ACAACTTAATGTATGGTTGGAATTCGCACTGGGCCAGAAGGCCAGCATGCAGTTCTACTAATCCTGGTACCGGGGAGAAGTGTGTTGACCACACCAACCGGCCACTCAGAAAGTACCAGTAGATACTGATTGTTTGGTGAAAAACAGTGTTAGTTTTAGCACCAATAAATTGTAATAGTCCAAAATAATATACTGACCTGGTATGGGTTAGTTGTTTTGGCAAATCAGTGAAATAAACAACAGGTCTTACTGATTTATTAGAATTTACAGTACCAAACTGGAAAATTGTCGATATATCATTGGCAGCATTGATAGCTTTTTCCACTCTTACCTGCAATAAAATTGTTATCATAATGCTTATTCTGGTCTTACATTACAGGACGAAGCACCATAATGAATATGTACACATGTACAGACAGAATTAAAATTACTGTGATATTTGTTTTTTTTGGTATCAGCATGCAACTTCTTCACATGAAATCCTAAATAACTCACCTGGCTTGTTCACCTGTCTGCCCGTCAAGAAACAGGATGTCTTTATAATGATCCTGCTGTTCTGATTGGACAGAGAGAAGCTGTATTTTTCTCCCTTCACACCTAAAGTGTTCGCTTTCACTTCTCCCTCTTCCTTGTGTGTTTTGGCCTGATCATTCGAGATTACTGTTGTTTCCTGCTTGCCTACTTCCATCATAAATCAAATGCTGAGGACTTTGCTAGCAAGCAAACAGCACAAAGGTAAAGGAGTCAGATGAAACAGCCTGCTGTCTCGTGTTCCGACTGACTGACAGAAAACTTGTCAGCTCACTGCAAGTTTTGAGCACACAGACTTCTGATCCGCAGCTTTTATGATCCATAAAGGTACAGGGAGGTATTTAATATAGCATATTAAACCTATTGTAAAAGTTTTAGCGAACAAAATTTATGCATTAAGGAAAGATACGTCTGTCTTGAAAGAGCGCCAGTTGTGTTTTTCAGTGATTGAAATAAATAAATGTATGGTGGTTAACTGACATTTTATGATTGTCCATTCAGTACCATGGAGAGTACTCAGACAGTATGTGATACAGCATTATATTTTAGATACCTGCTAGATTTTAAAATGACAGGATAAGTATTCAACACATCATCACATCAGAACTAACCAGACAGATCAGTCAATCCACCACCATGGACAGAACTAACCAGACAGATCAGTCAATCCACCACCATGGACAGAACTAACCAGACAGATCAGTCAATCCACCACCATGGAGAGAACTAACCTGACAGATCAGTCCATCCCCCACCATGGACAGAACTAACCAGACAGATCAGTTAATCCACCACCATGGACAGAACTAACCAGACAGATCAGTCCATCCCCCACCATGGACAGAACTAACCAGACAGATCAGTCCATCCCCCACCATGGACAGAACTAACCAGACAGATCAGTCCATCCCCCACCATGGACAGAACTAACCAGACAGATCAGTCAATCCACCACCATGGAGAGAACTAACCAGACAGATCAGTCCATCCCCCACCATGGACAGCACTGACTCATGAAGTCTAATCAATTCAGTACCATGGACAGCGTTCACATGACTCAGCCACTGAAGCCCATTCTGCACCATGGAACAGGGAACAGAGAGGGAGAGAAAGGGGAGAGACAAACACTGGTGCAGTGCAGCCTGCCGCCCGTGTGTAAGGAAGCACCTGTAGAGAGACTCACTAAGGAGTGGGAAAGGTGGACAGCTGGCCTGGGTTAGTGCAACATGGAGCACCGACTTGTGTTCTTGACACTAGGGGGCCCCCACTCCAGGCTCTCAGTCTCTCATCCATCAAACGATACAGTGGGATAATTCCTCTGAACAACACGCCTGCAACGCATACTGCTAAATAAACCAAACTCTTCAACGATGCTAAATAAACCAAACTCCTCAACGATGCTAATTAAACCAAACTCTTCAACGATGCTACGGATACAATGGCGAATGGACACAACCATTTTACGGTTCAAATCCTGGGCGCTAGCCTTTGGCGCTGTATTATCACCCTGCACCGTAATGGGCTACATCCGGGGGAGGCTAATTTCGTGTGAGTGTTAATCAAACAGACGGGTGGGTTGAGCAAATGACTCTAGGAAGGGTTCCAGCTCTCTACTTTCTCATCAGCCAAGCATCTTTGTCTCAGCTCGAATGATCAAATCAAATTATCCTTTCGTTTGTCACCTAACTTTTTGTTCCACAAATCTCCTGCAAGGAGTTCCTTTCATCCATCAACGCTCCTCCAGACAGAGAGGGCTCGGAGCCCAACTGCTGCTTCATCCCGCAGTCCCTCGGGGAGAGGAAGACACAGACAGGGACAAGACTGCACAACGACTCTGAGGAAACATGAAAGACCCACCAAGCCCAGCCGATGCGCATCTCAGATTTGAGGAACAAAAGCGTTCCTCAGTTGGTCGTCGTGGCGAAGAGCAACAAAACTACCTCCGGAGGATGGTCTGATGGTGGGCTAGCTGTTCAGACTCGACTGGATGTGATTTTGGAACCTGGATGATATTAGACTCCTTGGAAGTATTCAACTATACCAAGGTTCTTGCACCATTTTTAAAGTCAAATTCAATGCATTTTAGGACCACAACAAATATAATTTAGGACCCAAACTTCTAAACAGTTTCGTTGATAGAAAAGAGACAATTTTTTGAGTCCTACTTTAGTATATGCTTTTGTAACGGAGTAATAACACAATACGCGTTGCGTTGCCATCAGCGTTGGGTCAACCTGATGTTTTACCTGCTACGGAGAGTGCATTTTTTCTTAAGGGGAGAAGAACAGACGAAGAACATTATTTTTTGATAATGGGTAAGTAAAATATCTTTGTTTAAGTTTTTCACAATTACTAAACTGCTCCTTCACAGTAATGTCTTTATTAGGGGTGAATTGGGACATACGAAAGTAATCCTGGAAGCCCAAAGAGCTGAAACAAACATATTCTTCAAATCTGTAATTGTTCCCTACATAATAGGCCAATATGAGTTAATATTATTTGTATGATTTTTTAATGAGTCAATACACCCAATCCGACCCCCAAAATCAACCTTTCTTATTTTGACAGCTGATGGCAACACTGAACGCTCGATGGCTGTAGTGTAGCTCCTACGTAAGCCGTTCAATATCCCCCCACAATTGTCTCGTAACACCACCCCAAACTCTCCTCAAGACATATGGCGTAGCTCTGCTGCTCTCTTCTCAATTTCACGGTCTAGGTCCACCAAATTGCACTTTGCATCGTACTCGTTTCCTGCCGGTGCCAACCACCTCCGAAACGTATCTTCCTCCAACTATTTTTCAATCAACATCTCCCCGTCTTGGCTCATCCCTATCTAGCAACTACTGATGACAACGAAATGATGACACGCAGCCAGACGTCAACGTCTGTAGCTAGCTAACATAAAGTAAAACGTTTTATATATTATTATTTTATTAGTATTATTATATTATTATTTATATTAATGGCGGAGTCTCTCATTGTCTAATACTAAGTTAAGTTAATCAAACAAATACACACTAATTTGACGCTTTATCTACTGTGCGTGACAATTTTTCCATGAGCCTTAAACGCACCATCTGCAAATGTAATAACTACACCAAATGTACAGTAAATTTAAGACAATTTATGACCTTAATTTCCCTGATTTTATTTTAAGACCTTTTAAGACTTTTTAAGGAGCCGCGGGAACCCTGTATACTGAATTATTTGCCAAACTTAACAAAATTTAGCGATCCATTTACCACGTGGATATGTTGTGAGTTTTTCTGCAACCGATCGACCAGAAAGTTAGTTTGGCCAGATTGACAAAGCCACAAACACAGAGTACGGATGTGAAACAGGGGCGAAAATCTGATGTCAACTTTGGAGGGGACAATTACATGAAATTTTCTCAAGGGCAATTCTTGCGGGGGCCACCAAAAGTAGTGCTGTAAAACTGTTTTAGTTTGCGCCATCGGTTTGCTCGCTAATTCTGCAAATTCAGCTATTGTGTGTGAATCTTACCAAAAACATAAAACAAACTTACTGGATTAACCTCACGTTAGCTACATGCATTGAGTACCTTTCAGAAGGTAGACACGAACACTGCCACCTTGCCAGCTAAGGAAAACTACATTGCATTGCAAGCTTCTCTCATGACTCGAATTCAAACAGCTGCAAACACTGGCTAATTTTACTGTAGCTTGCTACCAACGACTAACGGTCAGATTCCCACACATGCACTGTAACTGCACACGAACCACTGTGGCAGTGGATCAAACCATTGTGAGGCAGAGGGCAGGGGGATCGCAATCTTTTTAAACTTAAAAACGCGCTATTAAGTGTCTATAATCAGCACAAGTGCTTTAATTGCGTCTTATTAATGTTATTGAAATTACATAGTTTTGTGTACAGTGATATAAATTGGGAGGGGGCAAATCATAGTTTTCCCCAGGATGGGGGTCGTTTCCCATCTGTCCCCCCCGGGGTTTTCGCCTATGATGTGAAGTTGTTCTGCAGACCACATCAAACGATAACCAGTATGGTACAAGCTCTACAGGTGTCAAAAAGGATTCCAAATTGAATTATGTTCATAATGATGTTTATAACAACAAAGAGAAAAAGTTTAACATAATGTGTTGTTTTATATTGTTTTACATATAAGTATTTGGACAGTGACACACATTATGTTGTTTTGGCTCTGTACTTACTTTGGAAATGATACAGTGACGATAGGGATAAAATACCCTAAGCTTCAATTTCATGGTATTCTCATCCATATTGGATCAACCATTTAGAAATACTAACACATTTTGTACCTCGTTTGGTACATCTGTTATTAGTGTGCAGAGACAGAGACCAGAGACAGACAGAGGCCAGAGACAGACCGAGAAAGAGACAGAAAGAGAGACAGACAGATAGATAGACAGACAGAAAGAAACAGAGACAGACTGAGAAAAAGAGAAAAACAGACAGAGAAAGACAGAGACACAGGTACAGAGATAACGAGAAAGACAGAGAGAAAAAGAAACAGAGACAAAGACACAGAGACAGACAAAGAGAAACAAAGAAAGAAAGAGAAAAACACAGAGACAGACTTCCAGTGACAGAGACAGGGGCCAAGAGTTACCAGGCAGTTACATGGTGGTTACTGGGGGATACCAAGTGGCAACTCTCTGCTCTGTGACGGCATGTGTCAGCATATTAATCAGACTACCCTGGGCGGGGAATAATCAATACACTCCTTCCGCTGAAACTGGACGACAGCAAACACACACAAACACACCAACACACACACACACACCAACACACACACACACACACACACACCAACACAAAGACAGCAGGAGCTTCTGCCTCCACAGAGCCTTGTGGTCCGACTCCAGCCACAATGGTCCCAAACTGTACACATTGAGTGACTGACGACCTCTAATGGAAAAACGGCCTGCGTTGCTATGACCGCAGCAAGTCGATGGGGAGACAAGCCAAGGATATCATCCATCCTTTACCTCAGCCTATCATCCATCCTTTACCTCAGCCTATCATCCATCCTTTACCTCAGCCTGTCATCCAACGGTCCAGCCGGAGGCAGCTTGAGGCGCACAACTTAGCTTGATGCCGCACTGGTTCTATGACTCCCACCAAACATTTAGGACCAATTGGATTAGTCCTTGTTGTTGTTGTCGGTAATTGAGTTACTGTAGAAACCCTCTCCATGAGGGACTACAATTTTCACGGAGTCAATAGATGTCGTCATACTATATTAGACGTAGCTTTGATGTAGGACTAATCGTTATCTGACATGATTCCCCTATTCCTCACAGTGACACTAGAACGATTTCTTCTGAACGCTTCTGTTGAATAACCTGGCAGTTGAATCAATAAGGCGGTTTACAATTTCTCACGCAAGGCATTTGGTTAGCCAGGAAAGGCGTTTTTGACTGTAAAATCAACGACATATTGCCTGGTTGTCAGCTCACCAGCAATATTGGACCGTTTCTTATACATTAGCATTCCAAAAAAAATTGTTGTGGAAACCTGTGTCTTTGGGCAATGGGCTACTCTTAGAATTCAAGCATTAGCTTTAAGCCAGGTCTGGCCCGGAGCTTAAACGGGGACGTATTATACCTTACTTATTGTTTGGCCTGGCATCTGGTATCCTTGTGTTGGACAGTGTGGCCTCGCAGGCGTGCACTGTGAAAGTCAATGATTCAAACTGAATGAATAATTGAGCTAAAACAGTTTAACTGCATCTAATTGCAATTAATGAGCCCAGAGGTCAACGAGGCATTTGCCAGTGCGATGTTGTGCTGCAACAGTCTCTGCCCTCCGCTGTTTTAATGAGCAAGCAGTGGCGTTGTTTCCCCCGTGCTAACACAGACGCATGGTAAATACCTTCCTGACATGAATCATTGATATCGTGAGTAATAGTTGCCATATGTCTTTTTCTGCGGAAAGTGACGGACGTTTTATCAATTAACGCAGTCTTTTCTTAAGCGGTTCCATTCGTTTTCCAAATCTCCAGCAAGAAGGAGTCTATTTTTTCATACAGCCAGCCGCGGGGATAGCAGAGCACGTCATGTCGGCTCATTCCAACGCTATATGCTAAACCCTAAAAAAAACCAAAAAGGCACGTAACCTGTCAGTCTTTGCTCTAATCCCACGGCACTAAAGCCCTCCCGCCCCCTCCCTTCCTGTTCTCACTATATGCAGCTGAAGGTAGTCTCCTAGTCCGCTGGTGCTCTCCACTCGGACCAAGATGGCGTCTTTCTGCTGAGTGCTGAAGCCCACAGCCAGGCGGTCGGCTCTGGTGCTGGGTCGTTCGTTCGGGGCCCAGGTGTACGTGATGAGGGCCCCTCCTTTCCCGAAGATATACGTGGTCCCAGCTGAGGAGAAAAAACGGGGACAAGCATGAACATTGGGAGGATATTGAGAGACAGAGAGAGGATATTGAGAGAGAGTGATAGAGGGAGAAGGGCAAGAAATTATTAAAGGGAGAAAGCATTCTGTCACTTTTGGGATCTTTTTTTTATTATTTATTTGTTCCCAGCAGGCCGTGCTGTCTTTGCTGAGGTTTTTTTCTTTGGCAACACTCAACCCAAATTTAGATGCCTATTTCCTTAACAAGCAGAAGACTGTGACAGATTCATCACATTTCCTAACAGAAATCCATTATTCTCTCCACAGAAAACGTGTCACACGCGACAACATTGTTCCCTTAAGTTACTCCACAATGACACATTTACATTTTGCAGCACGGCGTCGGCGCCGAGACAGACAACTCCTAAAATTATACACATTTCACATCATTTTCAATCTGTGTTATTGTCTTGCGCTGGTGGTGTTCCGTCTGAGTTCTATGGTACAGAACTCACATCACGCCTACCGCTGCCACAAGAGGTGTGTGAGTTGAGCTGACATTGGTCCGGTGGTATAAACCTGCCATTGTTGCGGAGAGACCGAGGTGTCAACATGTCAAAAAATGCCAAACTCCACTCAAGACCTTTGGATTTTAGGTCTTGAGATGCCCGGGGAGCCAGCATTGCATTTTCAAGGAATAATACATTTGTCTCTGTAAGAGAAAGTTGTAGCTACAGTAAACGGAGTCTCTGGAACTAATCACAAAATCTCCCATAATATTTTCACTTGATCTCCCTCTTCTATGTAAGGCGGTGGAACTGAGAAAAATCTAAATGTTAATAGAAATCTATTCATATAAACGCTGATGAATTATTCATGTAAAACCTATGGGAATTTGCTATGAATCACGCTGAATATCAATGTCAAGATATTAATCACTTTAAGTCTTTTCTACAACTCCAGTAACTGTTTTAAGAGCTTTGTCAGAGGGATGACACGTAATTTGTCAGAAATTTGTGGTTCTTTTCCAACATGCAGGAGCCAAGGTTTCTGCCACAACGTGAAGCCTATGGTGAGCAAGAGAGGAATCGCTCCGGTTGCAACTTGTATATCCTTTTTCCAATTCTGAAATGTGGTGGAGGTTGAATGATTCACAGTGCAGCGCAAATTTAACATCCTTCTGGGTCACTGTTCCGTCTTAGATCAAAAGGAGATGAAAAAATGAGGAGGAGATGAGAGGATCACCTGCTGCTTGGGCCCTCCAGTAGAAGAAAGACTATTACATGTGGGTCAGGCGAGCCTGTGGCCTTGTTCTAAAATTGATGGAGGGACGCACCCCATGAGCGGCGTTGTGTGAGGCAGAACTCACTGCTGGATAAGACTCTCTAGGATCGTTCCCATTACCTCGAGCCATGAATGTCTAGTAGATGTAATACACACACTGTATGTTGTATGATTGCGTAGCACATATGAGCTATGGATGCAATAATCAACCAAGAAGGCACGGGGGGGTGTGGTATTTAGCCAGTATTTAAAGGCTACGAGCTGTTCTTAGACAGAATGTATCACAGAGTACCTGGATCCAGTATTGGCAATATACCCGGCAGAGTGCTTTACTGCTAATATAGGCCGTTTACCAACTCCTGTGACATACAGTCTCACATATAACAACTTTAAACCAATCAGCATTCAGGACTGGAATCACCTGGTTTATAATAAACATCACAGTCCAAGTTCCAGTCTTCAGTCATTCTGGACATATGTTGGTACGCCTGTGGTCTCGACAGGTAGAATAATAATCTTCCTTTTCACATCTCAGCTCTTAATAAATCAAAATAGCACTATAAAAAAACACATCAATATTTTTTCTATGCATCATATAATTGATTGAGTTCTGCTCCACTGGATCCAGAAGGTTTAATGGAGAAATTATCGATGAGGTTATTTATCATTTTATTCTTTTAAATGGGTAAGGACACAAAGCCGCAAGTCACACACACATTTGCATGCGCATACAGTGTGCTTCTATTGTTCACACAGTTCTTTGTTCTTTGAGAGCATCTGCAATGTGTTGCGGCGCACTAAAACCCTAAACCTTCCAAGCCGAGGCACAGATGCTTATGATGTCTGGCAACGTTACACTCATGGCTACTCTTACAAGCTTGGTAATACAGAAATGCCATAATGTCTTAACCTCCCACGTTTGTGAAGATGAACCATACAATGCAAGGTGTTTACTATTGAGCCTCAGGATATTATAGGTCTAAAAGGGGAAATAAGCTCCAGCGCTTCCAGCTAATTCTAAAAGTGATAATCAATCAATGTCATTTTATAAAGCCCTTTTTACATCGGCAGTTGCCACAAATTTCTTTTACAGATACCCAGCCTGAAACCCCCAAGAGCAATCAACAGGAGTTAATGCACAGTGGCTCAGAAAAAAGCCCTAGTAGGGTCCATACTTAGAATGAAACCTAAAGGGGAACCAGCCTCTGAGGGGTGGCCAGTCCTCTTTTAGCTGTACTGAGTGAAGAAAATAAGAGTACATGACCTTTTGGGCTATGTCAATGTTTTTTCAAACATGTACTGTAGTATTTTCTGTACCATAGCAAACATTAACTTCTAACTTACTTAATTTATTTAGTCAATCTGAATGTCTTTGCACAGATATGCTATGAACAGGCAACGTATTTCCATTTCAACGTAATGGATCAACATTCCTGTAAGTATAACATTACATTAGATTTAAAGTTTCTTCTGGAACAGAACTTAGCATATCCAGTTCAGACAGGAAACCCGGGTGGTCATTGGTCAGAGACGTTTCAGCTGTCACTGGACGGGGATCACGCCTATGACAATATAAGATTTCATACTGACCATTTAATCATCAGGTAACAGTCTAAACTCAGACACTGGTCTCACTAGCATGCCGGTGCGAAACCCACTCTCCACCCCTGCCTCCACCTGTTTGGTTCCGTATTCCTTTCGTGGGGGGATCGGTACTGCGTACCTTGGTCATTGTCTATTAATGATATTATGGTGTTGATATTGTTATTAGTAGCATTGGATACACAATCATGGGATGGCAGTGAGTTACCCTAAAGGTGCAGAACCATCGAGACCTGCAAAAGTATTGTTGTGCATTTCTCCAATAAACAGTTAAATATGTGGCGTTTTCTGTCTGAACTGTTTTTGGTCTAAGACTGTAACCCTGAACAGAGTTATGGTTTAAAACTCTGCTTTAAATGTGACCTACTTTTGCTGGAAATGACAGATAATACCTTTACAAATGCATTTCTTAAACTCTGACACCCAGGAACCAACATCACACTATTACTATTTACATAGTCCATGGTCTGAGTGGCGCAGTGGCTCACAGAATCATATCTGATTTAGTTTCTTGGCGAGATCAAACCTAGATGATTCCCACCTTGTACTCCATGTAAGGATATGAAAGGTTTTTCACTTGCAAAGTCTGTCACCCAGTCCTCCTATTCTATTTTTAAACTATGTGAATCATTCTCATTGAAATAGTTTGTCGCTTAAACTGACATTCTTGCCAGACTTTGCTAATTGATGAAGCACTTAACAGCAAGCGCTGTGGAGACGGCGACTACTAACTAGACACTGGCCGCTTAGCACAGCAGAATGTTCCAGTCCTCTCGTAGAGAATACTTCAGAGATAAAAGAACAAAAACTGAGTTTCGCTACAGTGCACTGGAACACCACACTGCGAATGAGTTTCTATTAACCAGCTGCACTGATTGCAAGCAGCGCCGTTATTGATAACCTAGTGACAAGCACCAGAGGAGTATCTTTTCAAGGGGCTTTTTAAGAGTCTCACTTGCGAGACGGCTGGATTGAAGAGGCTCTCATCTGGAGGAGGATGCCGGCCCGTAGCATATAACTGCAATAACTCAAGACATCCAATTCCTCAATATATGGGTAATGACGAGAGCCACAGCCACGCGGCCAGACGGGGAACCGGGAGAGAGGAAGCCCTGTGCAACGGTGCCTGTCGGGATCTCAGGGCTTGTCTTCTTCTGTGTTTGGGGATTCGAGAGTTATCTGCAGGCGTGATTTGTCTTGCCCGTGTATAGGTGTGTGTGTGTGCGTGTGTGTGTGTGTACACGTACGTACATTTCACAAAGGACCTGTCGGTTGCAGAGGGTTAGAGTTGTTTCAGCTGATGCCGTGTTTTTTTGGCTTCGCTGCATCTATTAAAGTGGGTCAGCCAAGACGAGGAGGTGTTGAGACCACCCCCTGCCCCCCCCCCCCCCCCCCCCCCCCCCCCCCCCCCCCCC
>JACXGI010000231.1:153067-165783 GCA_016801175.1 Esox masquinongy | reverse complement strand
GTTGGCCAACATTTCTAAAAATCCTTTTTTTGTATTGGTCTTAAGTAATATTCTAATTTTCGGAGATACTGAATTTGGGATTTTCATTAGTTGTCAGTTTTAATCATCACAATTAAATGAAATAAACATTTGAAATATATCAGTCTGTGTGTAATGAATGAATATAATATCCAAGTTTCACTTTTTTAATGGAATTACTAAAATAAATCAACTTTTTGATGATATTCTAATTATATGACCAGCACCTGTAGATGTGGTTAAGGGAGAGCGGGACACAGGTACTGAGTACTGTGGTGCCAAGTGAGAAAGGAGAAATTAAAAAGGTAGTTCATTTCAACACTGAGCCAGAACAAAGAGGGTTTCTATGTAATGCTTTGTTGAACCTTCATTTCTAGATATCCTTAACTAGAAACCTCTCCGCACTGATATTCAGAAGAAGAGACTTCAGACACACTGTAACCTCATTCTTTATTTGCTTTCAACTACTACTACTCTGAGTGTTTAATGGTGTCTGCAGACGTCCAAATCCCTGCAGCATGGATATTCCGTCAGAGGAGGGAGGACACGTAGAACTCTAAGTGATAGGACACGCTCTAAATGATCAAAGTGACTGGGGCGTGACTAGGAACAGGTTGATGAGAAGAATCTGTCTCAGCCATCCCTATGTGGACAGATGCCTCCACAGCCCAAGGTGAGGGTTACCCAGCGAAGAGTGCAGGGGGTGGCTGTTGTGGCATGACGTCGCACCCAGCGGGTGACATGGCAGTGCCCACTGCAGATGGTGATGGATGCCGGTTTCGCTCTCTCTCTACCACACCTCCACTTGGGCTGGCAGGACTGAATCAATACCCGTCGGAAAGCGCCCCAGGACAGGGGAGAGAGGAGGAATTAGAGGGTCAGCTGAAATTGCCTCCACTGGGGGATAAACATCCACTACCTGCTTCCTTTATCCCACAGCCTATCAAGTCCATTTGTCGCCTGTCATACTTGTGACCTCTGCTGACCTCTGTCTCTTCTCCGCCTGTTAGTCACTCCTGCCAAGTGCATTTGCTTAGCTTCGATCACTTCAGAAAAGCTGGATGGGAAGGCTCGTTAATAACCTTGAGACAAATCACCTGGAGAGCGTGGATGATGGATGAGACACTGAAGGGGAAAAATAATGGACTGGACAGAGTTGTAGGACCTCCTCCAATCCTCCTCAATTTACAACTACTCATCCTAATCATCATTACGTACATGGTAACACTTTACAATAAGTATAAATAAATATACATGCATTAATACATTAATGAACATGAATTAACAACTATTTGATGCATCTATAGAGCAGGATTTATGTGTGCATGTGTTACTAAACATATCAATAAATACATAGTTAACTGATGAAGTATTCCTTATTAAACTTGAATTAATACATCTCATTTACATGAATTAATGATTACTGCATGGGTGTACAGACCTATTATGTATGTGCGCATGGGTTAATAAACTCACAGTGAATGAATATACATGGAAGTTAGTTCATTGTTGCTTATCAGGATGGGTGGATTTAATCATACGTATAGCAGCACAGTTGGTCGTGCCTTGAACTGGACTGCTGCTGTAGTTTGTTTTTCCCTTGTGTGCCTTGATAAATATTATTAAACCATCACTAGTGAATATCAACAGTGGTAGAAATAATAGGTGTACACCCTCACAGTAATCATTAATGTAAATGAAATGTATTCATTCTAGTTTATAAAGACACATGTCATCAGTTAACTGTGGATTTATTAATATGTCAGTTAACACAATCACAAATAAATCCTGCTCTTTGGATGTATCAAGTAGTCAGTGTTTATTTAGGCGTTAACTCGTGTATATTAATGTATACTTCATGAGTTAACAATGCATCCATTGATATGTTCATTAAGACATGCACAAATAAATCCTGCTCTACAGATGCATCAACGTTAATTTGTGTTTATTAATGTATTAGTACATGTAGATTCATGTATACTTGTAATTGTAATTGTAACATGTTACCTCATTCAGTTATTAGCTGTTCAACAGAAGACAATGTAGAAGAGTGCATCAGCATACATATTTATACACCATAACTACAGAGGTACAGACAGAAGACATTGTAGGCTTACTTCGAACAGACCCCCATCTCTCTCACACACTCCAACTTACCTCTGTCTTCAGTGGTGGCCAGTCCACCAGGGACAGTACCCAACGTGATTAAAAAAATGAAAAATATGTTTGTTTTTTTCAGAAAGTATATGTTTTTATAAATTTTACTAAAATATTTACATTACATTTGATTAATCTCTGTGTATTTTACAGTTACAAATAGATATTATTCAGTGCAGTCTACTGCTCTGCCATCAGCAGCTGCAGGTGTTCAGCTTTTGGATTACATGCCAGCTAGTACCTTTGTTGTTGTTATTGACTGCAGCAGTGACATTGCAGGATTTCGTCGCATGATTTTTCAAAGCACAAAAAAGTAAATGCATTGTCCTGGTGAAATGAAATAAACGCTCAGGTGAAGTCTTATCAGGTACTGAACAGATGGCAATAAAGGACAAATTGTAATGAAGTTCTAAATAAACAATCTTGACAGTAATGGGAGCCTGGGACCTGAACCAGACATCCACATCTATGACCAGGTGAAGGACACTACAGTAGCCCCTTCTCACTCACTGCTTGTCGGTGTTGGGCACATTCATCGAAAAGTGTATTCTGTTACTGATTAAATTTTCATGAAAAATAATAATAATAATAATAACTATTATTATTATTATTATTATTATTATTATTAGGAGTGATGTCAGCATTTCCTTTCCACAACATATAACATTGCAACAGTATGGCACCAACACACCCAAACAAAGCTGGCAGCTTCTGGAACCTTCAGGCTGCATCCAGCAGTGCCAGCCCCACCCTTACACAGCTGCCTCCTATTGGGACCTCATCAGTGAAGGAATTTAAGAGTAGTAGAAGTAGAAGATGCATAAAGACATCTAGCCCTCTATGTTGCATTGTTCCTTAAGATACGAGGGGCGGGGAAGGGAAGGAAGAAAGACAGGAGAAGGAAGGTGGATAGTCCATTCAGTCAACTGCCCACAACCAGTCCTCCAAAACCACCTCCTGGAGGCCGCACAATATTGTGTACAGATACTAATCCCTTAAGCAACCATCACTCCTGTGTTCCAATGACATGTTTTGTTTTCTAATCCAAGTTTATCATTTTAAAAGGCTAATTGATCATTAGAAGATCCTTTTGCAATTGTTAGCACAGCTAAAAACTGTTGTGCTGATTAAAGAAGCAATAAAACTTGACTTCTTTAGACTAGTTGAGTATCTTCAGCATCAGCAATTGTGGGTTTGATTACAGGCTCAAAATGGCCAAAAAACATAGAACTTCTGAAACTCATCAGTCTATTCTTGTTCTGCTATTCCATGTGAGAAATTGCCAAGAAACTGAAGATCTTGTAGAACAATGTGTACAACTCCCTTCACAGAACAGCACAAACTGTCTCTAACCAGAATAGAAAGAGGAGTGGGAGGCCCCGGTGAAAAACTGAGCAAGAGGACAAATACATTAGAGTGACTAGTTTGAGAAACAGACGCCTCACAGGTCCTCAACTGGCAGCTTCATTAATAGTTCCCACAAAACCCCAGTCACAACATCAGTGAAGAGGCGACTCTGGGATGCTGGCCTTCTAGGCAGAGTTGCAAAGCCATATCTCAGACTGGCCAATAAAAAGAAAAGATTAAGATGGGCAAAACAACACAGACACCGGACAGAGGAAGAACTCTGTCTAGAAGGTCAACATCCCGGAGTCCCCTCTTTCTCCATATACAATAGTCCTTTACAACTTGTCTACACTGTATTTCTGATCAATTATATGTTATTTCTACGGACAAAAAATATGCTTTTCTTTCAAAAACAAGGAATTTCTAAGTGACCCTATACAGCATGCCCCGGGAGAAGCATGGAAGGTTCCATGGATGAATGGAGAGAGTGAACACCAGGTGGGCAAGGCTTGGTGTTGAAACATCGAAGAGGCAAGCTGGGAGGGCCATCTCCACCTACAACCCCAAACTAGAGACACCCCGCAAGCCTTCCAAGCAGGCATTTCTGTTTAGTTCCTTCATGTGTTTGTGGCTGAGCTATACATTTTGTTCTTTCCCACTCACCCTTTTCATTTCAAAGACTTGTGTTGGTTAAATAAAACACCTGTGGCCTTTAAACCGTGATCCGTCTCCATTTTCTTTCTCGGCCCAATGCTACTATATAAAGTGTGTATATATTTTTTTTTCTGGTGAAAGCTGAAATACAGCTGAAAAGGACAACATATGGCACATCTTCCTACATGAATCCCAGCTGGAAATATTCAACCCCAAACACAGAGCGATCCTGGGCGCCCGTCTGTCAACGTACCAGCGCGTCAGCTGCATGTTTTCGTCAGCCGGAGCGGAACCATGAATGCTGGGAACTTACTTTCTTCACCAAGTGAAAAATGAGACTTAACCACTGGAGCGTCAACTTGGCCTTGTGCTTAGGGTCATTGCCGTGCTGGAAAGTCCAAGAGCATCCCATGCAAAACTTTCGTGCAGAAGAATGCAAATTGTCTGCCAGTATTTTCTGATAACATGCTGCATTCATCTTGCCATCAATTTTCACAAGATTCCCTGTGCCATTAGAGCTCACACACCCCCAAAACATCAGTGAGCCACCACCACGCTTCACAGTGGGGATGGTATTCTGTTCACTATAGGCCTTGTTAACCTCTCTCCAAACATAGCGCTTATGGTTGTGACCATAAAGCTCTAATTTGGTCTCTCGTCACTCCAAATTATAGTGTGCCAGAAGCTGTGAGGCGTGTCAAGGTGTTGTCGGGCATATTGCAACCATTTTTTGTGGCACTGGCGCAGTAAAGGCTTCTTTCTGGCAACTCGACCATGCAGCTCATTTCTGTTCAAGTATCGTCGTATTGTGCTCCTTGAAACAACCACACCATCTTTTTCCAGAGCAGCCTGTATTTCTCCTGAGGTTACCTGTGGGGTTTTTGTTTATCCCGAACAATTCTTCTGGCAGTTTTGGCTGAAATCTTTCTTGGTTTACCTGATCTTGTCTTGGTATCAAGAGATCCCAGAATTTTCCACTTCTTAATAAGTGATTGAACAGTACTGACTGGCATTTGAAAGGCTTTGGATATCTTTTTATATGCTTTTCCATCTTTATAAAGTTCCATTACCTTGTTACGCAGATCTTTTGACAGTTCTATGCTGCTCAACCATGGCTCAGCATCAAGCCTGCTCAGTGCATCCACATGAGAGCTAACAAACTGACTATTTATACACAGACACTAATTGCAATTTAAAAAGCCACAGGTGTGGGAAATTCACCTTTAATTGCTATTTTCACCTGTGTGTGTCACCTTGTGTGTCTGTAACAAGGCCAAACATTCAAGGGTATGTCAACTTTTGATCAGGGCCATTTGGGTGATTTCTGTTATCATTATGATTTAAAAAGGAGCCAAACAACTCTGTTATAAAAATGGCTTCATATGATCACTGTCCTTGAATAAAAGACAGTTTTTTTGCATGATCAGTCATATTTTCAAAATCAATGCCAAAATGTCACAATTTCTGCCAGGGTATGCAAAATTATGAGCACAACTGTATGTATGTACAATACATATATAGATACTACAATATCACATTGCAATTCTCCCTGGTCATGAGATCCAGTGTAACAGTGTTAGGGGGTCATACATATCAGTGTATAGAAAACAAACATAATATATTTGACTATTTACCACATGCATTTTTTCCGAAAACCTAAACATTGATCACCCAAATGGGTCCTGTATCCTTCCAGTGAGATATTCTACCTCCTTCCAGAGATTTTTAAGCGGTTACCAGTTACCAAAAAATACATTTCACCTCTCTGTGGCCTTCATCAGATTTCCTCTGTTAAAATGGGCCTCTGTATGTCTGTGTAGATATACAATTGAAAATCAGCCATTTCCAGCTACAATACTCATTTACAACATTAACAAGGTCTCCACTGTATTTCGGATCAGTTTTATGTTATTTTGATGTACAAAGAATGTGCTTTTCTTTCAAAAGCAAGGATATTTCTAAGCGACCCCAAACGTATGACCGGTAGTGTATATCTTATATGTTATTGGACAGAGACATTGGGGAAATAGAGTTTTTGCTGAAGGAGTAGCAGTATATCTCCAGACCTCTGGAACACACTACACCACACTATTTATCTAATGTATTGTAATAGGAATTAGCAATGTAATCAGATCATTACTCATTTTGTTTAACCCAAAAGTTATGTTATTGATTGAAATCTTCGTCAGGTAACTGCAACAGATTAAATATAGAAAGTAGACCACCCAACCTATCGATAATACATTTTGACATTTAACTTGTACTGGTTCTGAAAAGCCAAATAGTCAATGATCATGACACAGCTCAAATTGATTGATGATGCCTTTTCGTTTTTGTTATGGCTGGTTGACTTTGTAATTGGCTAGTAGCTACTGGCAAGCTCATCATACTTGTGACATTATGCTGCTTAGCAGTCAACAGTTATGTGCTTTTACTTGTCTCATTTGTGTTTGTTGCTTTTCACAGTCACTGTGGGACTTGGCTGTGTTGCTGTCCTAAAAATGGAACAAACTGTGGCAGTGTGATGTGCAGCAGTCTGTTAAACAGGTGTATTTATTCTAGTGCTGAAATGCGCAAATCACTTCATAGTCTCCCAAGAAAACAACCAATCGTCTGAAAATGTAACTATCATACTAATGATGTTGTGCTGCTTTATTGACATCCGTAATGTCTGCAGACACCTGGGATACCACTTTATAATAAAAAAAGAGTCAGCTATCGGTGCATATCATGGGAGGAGAGGGAGAAAGACAAATAAAGAAGAATGGATCATGTTATAGTCTATTATTATGGCAAAACGTTGAATGGAAGAGTGAGGAGGAGAAAGAATCACGACAACAGAAAAAGAGAGCAAGAGAAATTAAGTTTGGCAGTATTTCGCCATGCTTCGGTTGTTCCCATCAGTCCCCACAGTGCTTAGCACTGCTCAGTGGGAGTAAAGGTCAAGAGACCATCAGTAAGGAGAAAAGGCTCCATACAAACATTCCTCGCTCACTTGCTCTCATTCACTCTTCCTCTCCTTCATCTCTCCCCTTTTTGGCCCAGTGTCAGGCCTCCTGGCCAGCAGAGCAGGCTGATTAGATAAGAGAACAGCATGGATGCCTTTGAAAACCCAGGGAAAGTAGCACGCAAACAGGCACTCTGACCAACAAACAGAAAAAAAGCAGTGGTCAGGCATACGGAGACGGATACATAATGCATAAGAGCATGCACCCATTCACACACATACATGCACCCATTCACACACATACATGCACCCAGAGAAAAAACGAAAATGTAAATCCCGAAAACAGCCAGTGTACTCATGTGTTACATCTGTTGTAAAACAGAAGTGCAACAGAGATAGACTGGTAGATGAATTCAAAAGCTTTCACTTGTCTGTCTAGTCAAACCATTTCTACATCACACACTACTCCTTCCTGCTCACATATAGGCTTCCGTCTCCTCGTCGATTCTCCTACTGTCAAGATAAGACATCTTATAGAGCAGGAGGGTAGTGTTGGAGAACAGACAGACATGGGGGAAATACTGTATTTCACACAGGAGAGGAAGAATATGAGAACTGATCAGAAAGAGAACACCTAAGTTTACTTAATTTTCGAAACGCCATAGGCCAGATTCTTTAATCGTTAAGTCTCCCAGTGAAAAACTAAATCAGCCAATTTTGTGTCACACACTAGGCCATTTTCTGAAGTTAACCCATAGAAAAATGAACGTATAATCTAATCAGGTTTTTAAAACAGGCACAGCTACAGTGATTCTTTAGCTGAGGGTAAGCCATGGCTCTGGTCTCTCTAACACAGGCACAGTGAAAGGTCCACTGACTGGCAGCAGTGCGGAGCTGAGTTCATGTTCAGATATATCCCATAGCTAATTACACAACACCACTTAGCCATACAGCTGAACATTATGTTTAATATGATAGCAGCACCACCTTCCACCCCAAGACACCAGGCTGCCACGAGGTGATGGATCCCTTCCACACAAAACCTGACTGTTTCTGGATTCATTTTTCAGAGGTTTTCTCCACAAAACGCTCTTTAATTATATCACACATTATCCATTATTCATGCCTGGGAACTGTTTCCCACTGTCTGTCCGACAGTCACGCTAAACATGATTCCGCCCATTTCTCCAGCGCCCGGAACAGCCAACCTCACACAAGGCCCAGAAATATAATCACCAGAATGACTCAACTGATTAAAAGTTACGGATGGATGTGCGTCCACACCCCCCAGTGTCTGCGCTCTGGGATTCATTCTGCTTCTGATTTGGATGAGATTATTAATCCACAACTAAAAAAAGATTAACAAAAGAAGACAGGAACAGATAGTTTGTGTGTGTGTGTGTGTGTGTGTGTGAGAGAGAGAGATTGAGAGTGGTTGTATAGAGTGAGTGAAGTGGACGACAGAAGCTCATCAACCCATCAAACTGAAATGAAATAGCCAGTCTGAAGAGTAGCACCGCTCCCACCCCCGCGGTCTGTCACTTGATCATCCAGCTGCACCAGGCCTTGGGTTCTTAGGCGGGGTGGAACACCAAGTGCTAATTGACTAATCGTGTGATTGTAGTTTTGGATCCCGTCCTAATCCTGTTTCCCTGACTGTGAGACAGTTTGTCGCCCCCATCTCCAATCAGGCTGAATTGGAGGATATAATTGCTGAAGCGAGTCATGGAGCGCTGATCGATCCGTTCTAATGTTACGGGGCATTGTGTACGGGCCGCCTCACATTTCCTCCCAGTGCCACAGGTGAGCTGTGATTGGAAGGAGAGGAAATGTGCTGGGTGTACTGGCAGGCCCCCAGGCTGATGGGTAAGGGTGAACTTTGAACTTTGTAGTACTATCACTACCGGGTACAGTCCAGGGACAGGTCAAGTGTCATGGCTGACGACGTCTTCTTGTATGCTTGGCTTTGTTTCAAATCTAATGCCTGGAGTAAAAGGTTTGTATTTTAAATAGACACAAACAATGATCATTAGCAAAAAACTGACCAAACGCAGGAGTAGGGGAGAGGGTTTGGGAGAATGAGACAGTGAAATAAAAGTATTGGATGATTGAGGATCGTCTGTGGGGAGTAGAGAAAAGTAGGTTTTGGGAAAAATGACTCTCTTAGTCTCCAACTGGGTTAAAGGTCATAGGAGGTTATCTGAGAAATATTCTAAGGTTGTCAAAAATAGACCAGAACATACCAGGGAAGCAGAGTAACAGGCAGTGGGCTAGATGACACTGCTTCAGATTATATTATGAAAACAGGGCCAGGCCATATAGCGTAAACAATGGTATAACGGAAACATCCTCATACCTCGCATGACCTTTTATAATATAATTAATACCCACATATATTTATGACTTTTGAAAATACCGTCTAGAACAAAACCACAACGTCATTACTTTTTACAATATGTTAAAAAAAATCCAAATTTGGTTATGACTTTTTATAATACTGTAAAAAAAAATCTACATTCGGTTATGACTTTTTACAATACCGTTAAAAAATATCCACATTCGGTGATGACTATTTGCAATACCTAACTTACAAATCCACATATCCTTATGACTTTTAACAATACAGTTAAAATCAAATCCACAAAGGATTATGAGATTTTACAAAGCCGTAATAATAAATCCAAATACCCTTTTGACTTTACAAAACAGTTATTAACATTCATTACATTTTACAATGCTGTTTCTATTGAATCCATGTAGGGTTATGACTTTTAACAACACTTTATAATGAATCCAAATATGGTTATTATTTTTCATAATACCATCTATAACAAAACCACATACATTTATGGCTTTTTACTCAACCATTAAAACAAATCCACACACCATTCTGGTATTTCACAACACTGTCTATAGCAATATATTGTTAAAGTGCTACATTTAAACTAATACAAATAAGACGATTTTAATGTCAGGTTTGTCCCAAGGTTGAGCATTAAAGCCCCAAAGCAGTAGAAACCCACTTTTCTTTTAACCTGACTTTGGCAAGAGCTTCCCAGTGATGTTATTTGCCGATTTACATCAATATATCATAATTTAACTCAAAGTATAATGTATGTGGCCTCGAAGTGACCTTCATGTTTCTATGAAAATGCAGTGTCTTTTCCTATAAGGTGGCATGCACATTAATTTCAACCTATTTATCAGTTCAGGGCCGGGATTTATTTTAAATGTTCCCACCCACCAGTATGGCAATGTTTATTAATCAGAAAAGCCTGCCATTGTTCCTCCTCAGAGTTGTGACTCAGAGACAGCTTTTACCTGCAGGTTACAACTGTTTAGAAAATTCAAATAAGGGTGCAAAACTAATATTATCATTATGCATCGAATAATTTGTTATCTTTCAACCTATTTTTTTGAGCTAGTCTATATAAAAGTGGTTGCATCTTTTCGCTGACCTTCAGAGAATCAGTATCTCTTCCACTAAAGATCCAGATTGAGCACAGGGGTGGATCACGTTCTGTGCATGTCATTATTCTCTATACACTCTCTAAATACAGTAGGCTAGTTGCAGCTTGTCCCTAACTGCTTCATATTCCTGCACAACCGAGAACACCAGCCGAAATAAAATTTCCGCGGCTATAGACAAACATTCCAAAAATAAACATAAAGCCTATGGCGTAAGGAGACAGGCAAGCTTTTCAAAGAACTGATCAGGCAATGATATGAAAATTAGAAGTAGGTAGTCTAAACAGTTGGCTAGTGATATTTTTTAATGCTGGAGAACGGGAGTAACAAAACCACAGAGGCTACACATGCACAATAAAACTGTTTTGAATACCCCAAAGCTCTGGTTAAGCATTAGACTAAACCAGTGCATTGCAGCTTGCAAAACAAACTTCCTAAATGCACGAATAAAACAATGCATTGATACCGTGGCTTCAGAAATTATTGTTATATTCAGAAATATTTTGTTCTATTATAAAAGTAATTCCAATTAATTGTTATAAAAGTAATTCCAATTAATTGCACATGATTTAGAAAGTCATAAACCAATCCATTTAAGGTCCCTCACTTCACAGTGCAGGTCAGAGCAAAACCCAAGCTACTCTCTGTAGACCTCTGAAATTTTCGAATTGCGTTGAGACATAGATCTGGGAAAGGTCAAAAAAATGCTAAAGCATTGAAGAAAACGCTGGAGTGGGTCAGGACAAGTCTGTGAATGTCCTTGAGGGGCCCAGCCAAAGCTCTGCCTGAAGCCCATTGAGGATCTCTTGGGAGCTCTAAATATCGCAATTCACTGATGCTCCCCATCAAATTTCACAGAGCTTGTGAGGATCTGCAAGGAAGAATGGGAAAAACTGCCCAAATGCCAAGCTGGTAGAGGCATACCCTAGAAGTCTGTAATCACTGCCAAAGGCATTTCTCAAAGTACTGAATAAAAGGTCTGAATAAATGACATATTTACATTTTATTTTCAACAAATTTCTATGAACATATTTTCGCTTCGTCATTGTTGTGTGTTGATGGATCGTAAAACATTTTTTAGTCAGTTATAAATTAAGTAATTTTCACAACAATATTTGAAAAAAGTGAAGGGGTCTGAATACTTTGAAGGCACTCTGTCTTGCTAGCCCAAAATGATAAAAGAAAGACAGAAGAGTAAGTTGTTTCATTATGTCTGTGAGCATCTCCAAATATGAATGAGGCCTGGAATACAACACGGTTTTAATGGAATTTTCAAACAAATGTCAATCCTTAGCACAAAGATTAAACAGGTAACTTTGTTTGTTGTTGTTACTGCTCCTCAGATTGGCATGGGAAACATGTCAATATATATTAACAAACTGCTAATATAGTCCTTGAAGGTGGAACCTAAATGACTGTTTCTGGTCTAGGACAGGCTTATGTCTGAATAGGGGCAGGAGAGGCCACTGGTGGTCACCTTAAACCATCAGAATGTGGTCACCTTAAACCATCAGAATGTGGTCACCTTAAACCATCAGAATGTGGTCACCTTAAACCATCAGAATGTGGAAAGAAAATTAAAATCATGTGTTGTCATCCTAGGGTCATGCAGGCCTCTGAGATGTAAAATACTTTCAGTTTTAAATGCCACCATACAATAAAAGAAAGGGAAACATTGCAATATCAATGGCCATGCCTTCTAGCCTAACCTTGTGACCTACACTGGCATGCAATATAGAAGGAGTATTCCAATGGAATAACTCAAAAGAGCCTGGCTGTGAGTGTACATGCATGCATGTATGTGGATGAAAAATCAAAGAGAATGTAGGCAATATCCCTGTCCATGACAAGCCCTGCGGTGGAAACACATTCATAATTCATCCCCTAGTCTGTGTCAGGCTTCACAGAGGACATCCCTGTGAGGCCACACATACACGTGCTGTATACACAGGCCAGGTCAATGATTGGATACACAAAACCCTGTTATCTTTAAATGTTGTTGAAATGACCTGCTGCCATTTATTTGAGATATGTTGTAATGGCAGGTTAAATCTGGTTCACACACACACACACACACACACACACACACACACACACACACACACACACACACACACACACACAC
>JACXGI010000231.1:139528-152967 GCA_016801175.1 Esox masquinongy | reverse complement strand
CAGGATATAACAAATACATGCACTGAGCAGCCATAGCAGGTTCATGACCCACCTCACTAAAACCACCTGAGGGTGGTGAAGACAGCAGCAACAGCATCAGATACATGTAAACTACAGTAATCACTAACATGGAGAGGATGGCGTGGGCTGGCAACTGCTGTAATCCTGCTGATGGACATTCAGGATGTCTTACATTCAGAGTAAACTTTTGGGTTTACTAACCCAGGTAAAGTATCCTAACAATGTTTGTAATCCTAAAAGTAAACTAGTGCATTTAGCAACCCAGACAATGTATCCTAACAATTTTGCTATCCACATAGTAAACCATTGGATTTACAGACCCAATTGATGTAACATAAAAAATGTTTATCCTTAAGGTAAACTAGCGAGTCTAACAACCAAGGAACTCTATAACAACATTGTTTGCTTGTTGTCATGTCTTGGTCAGAGTGCACTGTGCAAATACCAAATGATTGTGTTTGGATGTAAACCATGGACACCAATTACAGAGCTCCTCCTGCACTGATGGACTCTAGTCCTGGCACATCCCACCAGACACTTAATTTGATTCATTAAACTTTCACTTTTCTTCCAAGAAGAACCACCAGTTAAAAGCATTCCTATGTAGAGGTGTCCTTGAGCTGCCAGCCAATGTAGCCAGAGCTCTTAACTCAACCACTCCCCCTTGTCCCCATCCCCGTCTAACTAAACTCCACCTGGCCTCGGTGAAGGAGATGACCCAACCAATCCCCCTTGTCCCCATCCCCGTCTAACTAAACTCCACCTGGCCTCGGTGGAGGAGATGACCCAACCAATCCCCCTTGTCCCCATCCCCGTCTAACTAAACTCCACCTGGCCTCGGTGGAGGAGATGACCTAACCACTCCCCAAACCTGATCCCTGCTGTTGACCCTCTTTGCGCTGCTGACCAACTCTGTCAATCTCTGCTTTTTTTTGTCTTTTATTACTTAACTGCTCTCTGTTCCCTCTCTTTATGTTGATTGACTTGATCAGCCCTGACTATATAGTCCCTCACCAGTCATTATGTCCAGACTGCCCACAGTTCTTCCTGACCTTGACCCACTGGCACTGTGACCATGGTCTATATTTTAGAATGGACCCAACTTGCAGTCAAGGCAGTGGCCTCCAACCTACTATGGTCCCTCAGCAACAAGCCACCCAGCTCAAAGACAGGGTCTCCATTAACATCTTAATGTCCTAAAACCAAGATTGCCCTGGCAAGTAAGGAGTTAATAATATAACTATATTCTTCCTTCTTTCCGATCCCCTCATCCTCTAATCTCCCCAGCTCTCCCTCAGTCTCCTTTTCAGTTTTACAAAGATGGTTAAATTAGCTCCCCTGAGGGCAGAATTAACAATATATAAACAGAACTGAATGCATGCTCACGCTTGTGCACGTGTATGCACCCTCAGGATCACACATTCACAACCAAAATCTATATTAATAATCACACATTCACAACCAAATACACATACTAAGGATCACACATTCACAACCAAAATCAGGAACACACATTAACAACCAAAATCAGGATCACACATTCACAACCAAATACGCATTTTAAGGATCACACATTCACAACCAAAATCAGGATCACACATTAACAACCAAAATCAGGATCACACATTCACAACCAAAAACAGGATCACACATTACCCAACCAAATACACATACTAAGGATCCCACATTCACAGCCAAAATCAGGATCACACATTCACAACCAAAATCAGTATCACACATTCACAACCAAAATCAGGATCACACATTCACAACCAAATACACATACTAAGGATCACACATTCACAGCCAAAATCAGGATCACACATTCACAACCAAAATGACACACACTAAGGAACACACATTCACAACCAAAATCACATATTAAGGATCACATATTCACAACCAAAATCACATACTAAGGATCACACATTCACAACCAAAATCACATATTAAGGATCACACATACACAACCAAAATCACACATACTAAGGATCAAGTTTCAAGGTTTTTTTGTCAAATGCACCAAACAACACAGCATCATCCTGCACAATGAAATTCATGTGACATCGTACCCGACAACTACACAGTGAGAGATAAGAAGAATATATAAGCAAAAATATAGCCAGACAAAAAAACTTATAATAATAAAGCAACAATATACATAACACAGTACACTAGCAGCAGTAAAACAGAAAAGGAACCAGGCAAGCCTAGTTCAGCTGGCCCACAACTGAAAGTGATGAATATTGTTGCCCACACTGGATTCAAACCGGGGTCGCCTACATGAGGCTATGTCTTTAGCCATGACACCACGGAACTGCACACTTATCAAGTGTCAGTATAGCGTCTCGACATTAGATAATTTTGTCACGCATTAACATCACGCAAAGTTTTAATATTTTGCTAAACACCATTAAGCATTGTGTTAAACTGTCATTTCTTATTAAGTTTACCTCCACCACAAATAGCATCTATGAACTGTATGACTTTTGCCCCTGGCAAAAGCTTATTAGCCAATAACAGCCTATGAACCATTCATGAATCACATTGATACAATAACTATCAATATAGGTGACGATAACTGACTTTTTCATCAGGTGAAAAGACAAGAGAATCATGTAGACAGCAAAGTTTTTGTCTATCCTGAACAAATTCTAATGCATAACTCAAAAATCCACCAGGAATAGTCGCAATATAACAGTAAACAGTTTTATTTTAGGCTTCCTATAACCTAGCTACTGAAGGTTGCAGCCAGCGAAGTTTTTGTCTGTCCTGAACAAATCCTAAGGCATAATTTGTTTTGACTATAACGGGAGTCGAACGTGGGACCTGTTGTTCCGTAGGCCGTGTCTCTAACCACTACGCTATTTAAGAAGGGGTAGTTAGTCAGTCAGTCAGTCACTCAGTAAGAGACATTCGTTCTTCGTGGCCGACTCTGCGTACTCAGTCCGGCAAAAAAAGAGTACTGTAAACTAGCAGAAATCTGGGTAGTATTATTGAACATTATATATATGGCAAGTATGGCAGTAATATACATAACAGTGTAAACTAGAAGCAATTGGTAAAGTTATTGAATATAATAGGTACTTATGAGTGTAATAAGCTTATGAAGGATGGCATAGCACACTACAACTAAGTAGTGAGAATTAAGAAGAAAAATATATACACAGATAAAGCAATAATATACATAACATAGGAGATAAAGCAATATGTACATAGTAGCAGTTTAAAAGAGTACAGTAAACTAGCAGCAATATTGGTAGTAGTATTGAATGTTATAGATATGGCAGGTATGGCAGTAGTATACATAAAGTAAACTAGCATCAATTTTTGAAGAAGTAGGATGAAGTATTGAGTATTATAGATACATGAGTGTAATATGCTTATGAATGGTACATGCAATGGAATATTCTAATGCTCATTAAAAGTACCTGAAAGGGCATCAGATCATCTGTAAAGTTCGTGTGTGATCAGTGTTACTGGTTGCGGAGCCTTATGGCCTGAGGGAAAAAACTGTTTTTGAGTCTGGAAGTGCGTGCCCTGATGCTCCGGTAGCGTCTACCAGACACACATACACAACCAAAATCACACACACTCAGGATCACACATTCACAACCAAAATCACACACTCAGGATCACACATTCACAACCAAAATCACACAGTCAGGATTATACATATACAAGCAAAATCACACACACAACTGCAAAGTATTACTAATTATCTGAGGCAAAGAGAAGGACAGGTAAAACAATTCCATGTCTCTGAGTTTTAGTATTTATTCTCCATGACTGTTGGATGACAGACAAGTTGCTGTCTGTGAAGCACCCCTGCAAAACGTTATATTTTACAGTGACAGCTGCAGCAGAAACAAATTCCTTCAGCAGTTTTTGTCAGCACCACACACATACAAGCAGGGGAATGTCTGGTGGGAGGTTGTGAGCTTTGGCTACAGAAATGTTCATATGGCAACAGAAATTTTCATATGGCTAAAGAAACGGGCTTACGTATGTTCTAATGATTTTCCAAATTGGCAAAATATTGTGGATCATTTGAGAGGAATTTTGGGAAAAATAGAAATAAAAACATTGTTGTGTTGGTGTGAGCAGAACTGCTGGCTAGAGAAGATGCTTCTATAAGCTTATAGTCAACAAAAAGTGACACAATTACAACAAATGTACACAAATCAAGCCCTTTTTTTAAGCAGAATATTTTGATTATTAGCATATGAACAACTTCCTGGACTATCTGAAAATCGTTCATCCAACCTCCCTCAGTACCTGAGTCGTAGATGCCAGTATTCAAATTTCTTTTCATCTCTCCTGCTCAGAATGTTCTAAAACTGTAAATTCACCAGCTTTACAAGTCCTATGATGTCAAAAAATGCATTATACTTAAATCAGTATGTTTGAATAACAGATTTTCTATTAATTGAGTATAATCTTAAACAGAAACACACAATATACAGAAGGTGACTGTTCGCTTCACAGTCTACCCAGTACAGGGAGACTCAACACACAGTATCTCAAACATTACATCACATTTGCGTTTGATTTTGTTTTGTGTCTGCCATCATTAGGAACAAGCATTCTTGCACAACGGTTGAGCTATAGGGCTCAACTGTGGCCACTCAAAGATGGCTAGTCACGTCAAGATCGCTGATGTAACTGCTGTAGATAAAAAAAAATATAGACATAATTGCATACTTAATTATTAACCGCCTCTTGATCTTAATAAGCTTCATACCACTTATACTAGTAAATAAACAGTAGCTAGTCTACAGCTATTGTTTGTTTACTAATTTAAGACTAGCTAGCTACATTTTCATCATCTGTCGCAAACACCTTAACTTGTTTTATTTAGCATTATGTTGGAGACATGTGGCCCCTGATTTTGGAGCTATTGTTGAAAATCAGTCCATACTGTATTTCAACACCTCTGCAATGCTACTTTCAGTCAGTGATGACTCTAGTCATCACTCTAGCTAGTCTACCGTAACGTTACTGCAAGTGTCTCGGCAACAGACAGGTGGCTTAGTGTAATCATATAATATCAGCTACGTATCAACAGTGGCTAGCTAGCTTGGCCAAAGATATTACATTTTTTATGTGCTGCATTGGTTAGCACAATCCCTTAAAGTTTTACTTGCTGGCTTAGCTAGCCTTAGCATAACATTTTGCAAATAACGCAAGCTATCGTGACACTGTCAATCTTCCTAAACACCAATCATTAGTCCACAAAACACCTTATGAACTAGTTATAAAATTTCACAGTTAAGAATTGCTTATCCAAGAATCCTCAACATTATTTACATGTATTGTTTTAGATTTTGATCATTATGGCCAGTGTTAGGTAATGGACCTTACGATCCAAAAGATGGAGCCACAACGCTGTGACGTCACTTCATTGACTTCACAGGGGGTCTATACTCAGTGAAGGACCTTCACTGGTGATTTCTGTTTGACAAAAAGACACGTATCCCTGCTGTCTGATGTGATAATTGTGTCTCATCAGTCTGCCTGAAGAGAGGTGAGTGGGAGCAGGGAGAGTGAAGCACACAGGGGGAAGGAGGGGGGATTATCACTACCCCTGAGTCACTCAGCGGGCCCCCAGGAGATACAGAAGCAAACTCTCACAGACATCTCTCTCCCTGGAGACCCTCACACTCATACTGCATCTGATCACACTGGGGGAAAACACTCTCCTTCCTTCATCCTCTCTCCCCTTTCACTCATCTCTGTCTACTTTGATTGGCTCTCTCTTGTTTCTATGTTTCTCATTCAAGTTATCACTTTCCCCATCTATGTTTCTCTCTTTTTTTGTTGCTCTCTTTATCTTTCTCTCCCTCTCTCTCTCTCTCTCTCTCTCTCTCTGACCCTCTGTTTCTCTGGCTCAGCGCCTGTGTTAGAGACATACATAATGACTGTTATCTCTCATCTCTTTCTATCCCTAGCAACAGTGCAATCACCTCAAATATTATCTGTCATGTATCTCATGATCTCTTTTTAAGATTAAAGGGGAAACAGATAACTTAATAGATATCCTTACATTTTACATGAAACATTATCCGTCATGATAATTAAAGTGAAGCCACACAATTACAATCCAACATTACATTCACTTCTTCATTAATGTGGATGCTACCTTACAGATAAAAACATTTTGAATAACGAAGGGTGAGAAGGTTACAGAGACAACCCCCCCACCACCACCACCACCCTTGTTATTGGCAATGGTGAAAGCGTGTTGGAGTACCAGCTTGCTTGTTTGTTTTCATGAACCTGTGTAGCCCTTCTTAATCTTGGCATTATCAGGATTCATTTAAAAGAGTTCAGAAACATCTTATCTTTAAAAGAAAATAACTCCATTCATCATTCATGCAGAAATACAGAAAATCTTGGAGGGTTCAGAATCTCTCTCTTAACACTGTATCCAAACACAGCTCATGACACAAACATATCAAAAAGACTTCCATAAATGCAAACTTGGCAATCAAAATACAAGAATAAATGCACATTTAATGAGAACTCATGAAATGAAAGCTCTCAAAATACACAAATGGAAAATGCAAGCTTCCAAATAAAGCTGCCCAACGGCTACAAGTGAACATTCACAAACATGTTCTCTTCTCAGCTAAAACATAAAAACAAAAAAATAGTAATTTCACCACAGCTAGCCCGCAGCGCTGTATGAATAGTATAAGCTAATCTTAATTTATATTCATGCACACAGTTTAGTGTTGGAGGCTTTGTAAATGAATGAATTTCATTACATTCAGTGTATTAAATATGTCCATCTAACTGAGCTGCTGACTGAGTGTGGGATGGATCCATTATATTGTGTGTTATGTAGGGGGAGAAAATGATATATAGATGCCATTATGGATCAAACCTTGACAACCGTGATGCTGTCTCAGGCCTGAGGCAGGGAAATATGAATATGGCTGTTGCTCTCTACATAATTACACCAACCTCTAACCTCAAGCCTCTGTATCTTCACTGAGTGAATTAAAGTATTGCAACATCTAAAGTGGGCTAATGCACAATAGGGAAACTTACTCAATATGGAGAAAATGCAGCAAGACTGTGGACTGGGGGTTTAATGTGGGCTCCAGAGTGGCCTAGGGTCTAATATATCTATGAAAGGAACACACACAGACACAAGGAACACATTAAAAGGATAGTTTGACCTAAAATCATATCTGGTTGAAAGTCCCCTAATTTTGGGTTATGTCTGAATGCCCATGGTGTTTCACGATAAGCCTTTTTTTTACATCTGTCCCAGCCTGGGGTTTGCCTCATCAGTTTTGTCAAAATTCCAACATGGTCTCAGGGGAATATGTGACACATTATATGTAAATCTGTAAACATGCAATTTTGTATGATATGTTATGTTAAGGTAGCTTACATTACAACGCACTACCCAAAGGTATAATATTATATGAATTATCGAAAACACATTATATGTTAAGAACACTACTATGATGTAAGATATGTCACAAATGCTACTAAAACGTAAGATATGTTACGAACGCGACTAAAACATATCATATATTATGAATTTACACAAAACCTTTAATATTGTAGCAATTGATAGGCAGTGTCGCAAACTCGTGATGTTTGGCTCCCCAGACAGGCGCACTACCCACTACTCCAAATAGGGATATCCCATTAGGGGGATGAGTAATGGTGTTACCAAGGTCACTACAATACCTTACCAATGTATTTTAAGGTCACAATTATCATCACCACTAGGTATCTCAGCATTTGGGTTAAGGTTAGGGTTAAGGTTATCAAACTAAAAAGGTTAGGTTAAGTATCACAGTACAGGGGTTGAGGGTTTTGGGTTATGGTTAAAAAAAATGTTGCCTCTGATTGGGTTTGAAACTTGTGACCATTGGAGTGAAAATGAGACCAGGCTGCAAAATTCCTGAATTGAAACAAACACAGCATTTCAAGCACCCAAATAGGATTTTAGGTCAAAATATCCCTCTAAACAAAAAAAATCTATAGTCTATACTTTTAGGTTTTTTTTTCTGTGAAATAATGTACATTTTGGCAACCTCTTATTTCCATCATGTACACAATGAAGTCACCATGTCCAAGTAGAAGCATGACTAAAATGAATAAAAAGATGCCAAAAGTAAAACTGCTGCCAAGCATTACCAAAGTTTCTGTTAGATTTTGAATTAGCGCTGACTAGAAAAAAAAATACATTATATATTCTAGATTGCTCAGATCTCTTTTTGTTTTATTCTGCACTAGACAGTTTAAATTCTGCACAAATTAAACGTTTCTTATATAAATATCTTGATTTTTGGCTTGATGGCAAGTTTTTGTTTAAAATACTGAATACTGAAAGATACTGAAAATGAAAATTGCTTTACAGAAATAGCACCTGCCAATCTTTTGATAAATGAAAAGAAACCGTTATGTCTGTTTTGGACTGTGCAAGCAGCAGATTCTAAACTTAAACAATTACATGCTGTTTTTGACTGTGCCCTTTGATTTATTAAACTGGTTTTACTTTTCTTGGCGCAAAGAAGTGGAACTGCAAAATGAGCTCAGGCCTGAATGCTTTGTACCTTTGAATGAATTGAAAGCCTTGCTGTTCCAGGAGAAATGTGTGTCAGTTATAATTTTGGTAAATATTTTTTATTTTTGGGAGGATATTTATGTATTTTATTTTTTATTTTATTACATGTGAACATCATGTGTATTGTGAATAGGCTATTATTGTAAAAACATTTTTAATTGCTTTCCTGTTTAAATAAAAGTAAGTAACAAAATATCAATAAAAAACAAATTGGCAACTGTACTCGAAACATGTTTTTGCACATGCCAAGTAGGCAACTCTTGCAGTTATCCCACACCTGTTGTCAAAACACCAACATTAACACACATTTACCAGTAGAAATAACATCCTCCTTTTTATAATTTCATTTTGAAAAACAATTTCATGCTCAATTTTCCACAAAATTGACATACACACATTTGTAATTTAGTAGAAGCTCTTATCCAGAGCGCCTGGTGAAAAAAACACATGAAGTAGTACGTGCATTCTAATCAATGATTTAGGTAGGTAGAAGCTCTTCTTGTTGTCTATAGACAAGAACCAAAGGCTTGAAGCAGGTTTGAGCTTCAACTGGAAGCCAATGAAGTGTGAGTAGAAGCAGGGTGATATGTGAGAACTTGGGAAGGTTAAACACAAGGCAAGTCGCTGCATTCTGAATGGCTGCAGGGGTTTGCTTGCACACGCCAGGAGCCCTACCAAGAGTGAATTTCAGTTATCCAGATGGGAGTGACTGGACAAGTACCTGTGCTGCTTCGTGTGAGGTAAGGTTATACTCTATGAATGTTGTAGACCATAAACCTGGTATGAGTCACTGCCTTGATGTCAGTAGAGTTATTTGCACTCTAGGAAGAGGACACTGTGCAGTTGTCAACCACGATGGACAAATCCTAGAGCGAATAGGCCTTCCTGCGAAAGAAGAGCAGCCCAGTCGAAGTGGAGATGCGTGTTGTCACCTGGGTGTTGGAAAGAGGGAAGGTCATGAGCATCATCTGCACAGCATTGATAGGAAAGACCGTGTGAGGATATGACAGAGCCAAGAGACTTGGTGTATAGAGAGAAGAGGAGTGGACCAAGAACCGAGCTTTGGGGAACACCTCCAGTAAGAAGCTAGGAGTGGCCTGCCAAGTAGGATGCAATCCAAGAGTGAGCAGAGCCTGAGATGCCCAAATCCGAGAGGGTGGAAAGTAGGATGCTATGGTTCGTCATGTCGAAGGCAGTGGATACATCAAGGAGGATGAGAACGAATGAGAGAAAGTTAGCTTGGGTATTGCAAGAGCTTCTGTTACATAGAGAGCAGTCTTAGTAGAATGGCCTGTTTTGAATCATGATTGGTTAGGGTCGAGTTGATTTTTCTGAGAGAGGTAGGAAAAGAGTTGGTTGGAGACCGGACATTCAAGTGTCTTTGAAAGGAAAGACAGGAGGGATACGAGCCTGTAGTTTTTGACATCAGATGGTTCAATTGTTGGTTTCTTTAAGAGGGGAGCTAATCTGGTCCGCTGGAGCACAGCCAGTGCGCAGCAAAGAGTTGAGAGAGGTGAGGAATGGGAGAAAGTTTCCTTAGATGGCCTGAAGAAGGGAGGAAGGGATAGGGTCAAGAGGGCATGATGTTGGGTGGCCAGCCATCACTAGCTGCTGGATATCATCTGGTAAGAGTTGAGAAAAAGCTATTAATGCGTGACCAAGTTTGGTAAGTGAGCGACCAGTGGCCTCACAAGGCTGAGTGAATGAGGTTACAGATATCATCAACCTTCTTTTGAAAGTCATCTGCAGAGAGGTAAGATGGCGGGGGAGGATGTGGAGGGTTAAGGAAGGAGGAGAAGAGGTTCCTGGGGTTAGAGGAGGAAGAATAGAATTTCAAGTGATGGAAAGTGGCTTTAGCAGCAGAAACAAAGGAAGAGAAAATATTGAGTAGGGACAGGAATGTTGATGGTCATTCGGTTTTTTGTTTTCCTCCATTTTCACTCAGCTGCCCGAAGCACACACCTATGAGCTTGCAGTGAGACAATTAGCCATGGAGCATGAGGGGATGGCCGTGCCAGTTGGGAGAAAAGGGGCACAGTGAGAGTCGTACGATTTGGTAAGTGAGGAGAGTAGGCTGGAAGAGGCAGATTCAGATGCAGACGAGATGCTCTTGGACTATGAGAAAACAAAGTCAGATAAAGAGAGCAGCCAGAGTTGCAGTATTATCTTGGGCAATCTATGTTTCTATCAGCACCAGAAATTCAAGAGCCTGCAGGGCAGCATAGGCCAAGATGAACTCACACTTGTTGACAGCAGATCGACAGTTCCAAATACCAGATATCAGGTATTCCACAGCAGTTGTCCGAGCTGGGAACACAAGATTAGAAAGGTTGTGCCCACTGGACTGGGAGTGATTGTAGAAATGATGAAGAGACAGTTAAAAATGGATGGGAACAAAGCACTTTTCACAAAGCAGACAGTTATTTTGTTTACCCAAGACAACAGATACAGTAAAAACGATTAAGTATGTTCTTTATTACCTTCTTTGAATAACACAGAATAACTCGTCAGAACAGTCTTTGTTGCGGTGACAGACTTAGTTGTAAGCAACAACACTGCTGCTAGACAAGATGCTGCTTGAAGGAACTAGGAAGCCTAAATATTCACGCTAATTGAATGCAGCCAAGGAAGGGACAATGACAAAAACTTCAAAGCTATTGCAACACAATTTCACAGATTAACTGGGCTATTGACAGGAAACACCAATTATTTGAACGCGTCTAACTAGCAATACAAATTCAACCAATCATCAAAAAGAAAAAGCACTTAACTTATTCTGAGTACATCAGATAAGCTCCAGTGCTGCACCCTGACCAGCAGGCTAGGTTTGCAATGACTACCAAGTAGGGAGGGGCAAACTACACCCCTACAAGCCTGGCAGGGAATTAAGACAGCAAACCACAACAACAAGAGTTACTGCTACACAACTTCAAAGGTTAACTGGGCTATTGTCAGCAAAAAACTTGCTTCTAACTACCAAGACAAAGCCAAGCATTAAATAGAAAAAACACTTCACTTTTCTTTGAGTAGAGTAGATCAGCCAAGCTCCAATTAAGCGCTGAATATGGTCGTTATGGACACCACCATTTTTGTCTACTTAATGTTATATTGCCAGAATAACGGCAAAATATTTTTCATTTTCTTGAAGACAGATAAAAACACTTCTGCTCAAGTACAATATACAGTAGTCAGGCAGACAAATCCCTATCTATCAAGCATGATTAGGACGGATCCGTCTATCAAACATGGTTAGGACAGATCCATAGCTATGAAGCATGTTAGGCAGGCAAATACTGCTTCCTCCAGTGTCGTAGTAAACCTGCCATTTTAACGACAGTAACCATGTCTACAAACTGTATTTTACAGTAAGGATAGCCATTCACAAATCGCTCAAGTTACTGTAGTTTTGTAAACCTATCCAAATCAAGTAGTACGTTAATTCCCACAGTAGTGTTAGTTTAGATTTAATGCACATATCCAGAGAATTAACAAACTTCATAGTTATCTTGGTACTGATGAAACGGTTGGTACTGATACTTGGTACTGATGAAACGGTCCAAATGTGAAGTGAAACAAAACAAACAAAACATGAATACATGTATTTTTCAGATCTCGCACAACCTTGAATACATGTTCATTCATGCTATAGTGGGATGTTCCCATTCCCGCAATCCTTCTGGACAATTATGTGTGAAACAAATCTCACTGACCAGGAAATCTCTCAAACAACATACAAACCACATAAGGGTCCCCAAGGGTTAAATGACTCTTCAAAGGTTGTATTTTAAATATTCAAATAAAACTAAGCAGATAGTGCTCAACATCAAATTATTTGTGGGCCCTAAGATAATAATACTAATAATAATAATAATTATTATTATTATTATAAATGTTATTTTTTAAAGTTGTTCCATCATACAACCCAGCACTATTATCTAATTGGCCCATGACGTTAGAGACTAAGTAAAAAAAAATCCTTAATTACTGTCAAGCTCCAATGTTACAACTTTTGAGGATAACCTATCTTAACCTATAAGATATGATGGTAGTAGAATAAAGATGTTTTACATTATATACCAGAAAATATTTTGGGTGCATACAGAAGCATAAATGTTGACTTTCTATTGGTCAACAGAAGGTGCACAGTAATCTGCTTTCAAATGGAAATGTGGCACACTCCCTTCCTTCTATTGGAGTCAATACGACGTGATAATCTCTTCTTAAACTAGCAGTGGCAAACAGGTAAAATCTATGGAGCGATATTAGCGTCACCAGAAATTGAATTTGAATTCAGATATTGCTCCATACAAATTCTAAAATTCTAAAAAATAAACTAAACAAATAGTGGGGAAACACTGTGCTATATAAATAGCTGTTTAAATATTCCAGAATATTGTTTTTACAGCTTTTGCGTGCTTTAAAACCTCAAGTAAAACGAAAGGAGGACTTTTCTACAGTCATTAAAAACTGTTGATAATTGGGATTCATAAGCAAGATGTGGAAAAGTGTGTTTAAAGTAGCTGTGCACAGCAAGGGGTTGTAAACAAAACCTTTGAGTGGCAAGCTTATTTAGACAGGATGATTAAATATGTACACTAGTATGAGAGAACAACAGCAGGACCAGAGAGAAACCAATGATCATATCATTTCAGTTCCTGTCCCTTGGGTTGTTATCTCTCAGAAAGAAGCACCAGACACACACATTCCAACTCACCCTGAAACACAAGCTGAGGGCCAGCTCTGAAACAGACAGCGCACTAGCATTACACTTCTCTCTCTCTCTCTCTCTCTCTCTCTCTCTCTCTCTCTCTCTCTCTCTCTCTCT
>JACXGI010000231.1:84819-139428 GCA_016801175.1 Esox masquinongy | reverse complement strand
TACCTTAATGAGTCCTGCTGCAGCTAAGCTAATAACCCCTGAAACAGAGGACAACACACACACACAAGCGTGTGTGCATGCATTAAGGCATAAGCTGTGTTTGCAGAAAAGTGTGTTGAACTGTGTGCTAATATTAATATGAAAGATTGCTCTGTGTGTGAGTGTGTGCTGTCCATCTTTGAGTATTTCAAAGTTACGTAAGGAGCGATGTAATGTGAATATTTTAACACACCTGCTTCCATCCCCAGATGAGAGCTCAGACACTCACAGACCATCTCTCTCTCTCTCTCTCTTACGCACACACACACACACAAACACACACACGTTATCATTCTCGTTCGGGCTCTCCTCCTCCCCCTCTTATCAAGCAGTCAGCCAGGCGTGAGACGGCACCGCTTTGGGTGTCACAGGCCTCCTGCCAGCCGGCTGTAGCATTAACACACGTCCAAACACAGCCAATGTTGTAGTCCTGCCTGCCTCCCTGCCTGGCTAGCGTCTTACAGAACCAACACATCCTTAGCGATCCAGTACTGCCTCAGCCACCTATCAGCCAGAGCCCGGACCATCGGTAAACATGTCACACTACAGAAACCCAAACTGCCCAGCCAGGGCTAATATTATCCCCAGCGCTGACAGCACTGAACACATAACAGTAGCCACTCTGAATGTTTACATAGCTGCATGCGTAGCTGCTCGGCCACTACAGAAGCACTGGTCTAGAGCCCTGTTAAGTTGTGTCTGAAGGCTTTGGGAGATTCATCAGCCACAAAGCAAACGTCGGTCTCATACGAAGGTTTACAGCCAGCTATACAGCGGCTTCCTCAATAGCAGAAACATAGAAAACATGAAAAATGGCATGAGTAACAGCCACAGTCTTAGTACCAGTACAAGGTCGGTCCTAAGAGAGGTTAATGTACATTTAGGTAGGGGTAGCAGCGGTCAGGAAGTAAACAGTAGTAGTAATAGCGTATCTGACGAGTGAGGTCTGCGTGCGTGCGTGCGTGCGTGCGTGTTTATGTACGTACTGGTGATGTGTGGGGATGACTTATAATCTACAGGTCTAGAGGAGCGGTTATATCCGGGCAAGTGGGTTAAGGGGGTCATAAAATATATTTTGGATGATGTGCGGGTGGGTTGCAGGCGGGCTGAATGTTAAATGATATTGCTAAGCCTAAAATGTTTCGTAATGATCCGTTACATCTGAGAGAACTAGTACGCCTTTCCAAGTAGGCCACATTTCACCTCTGACAGCAGATGCCTTTCTGAGGCTCAGAGTGAAGAGCTTCATCTAAAAAATGAAGCTCTTACCCTCTAAATTCCCCAACCAGACAACGATTGTTCTTACTCTCACTTATCTCTCACTTATTCCAAGGGATTGGCTAGCTCATTCTCTCTAGCCCCAAACAGTGTGATCCATAGTCTTCAATTGTTCTATCAGACTAGTTAGGCTAAATAAACAGTATTTAAGTAGCTTTTCCGAAGTAAATATTATATTGCCATAAGCTAAGCCAATACTTGCCTGAAATTTAGATAACATCACAAACACACCGATCAGCCATAACATTATGACCACGGACAGGTGAAGTGAATAATGCTGTAAATCTCATTATCATGGCACCTGTCAGTGGGTGGGATATATTAGGCAGTAAGTGAACATTCTGTCCTCAAATTTGATGTGTTAGAAGCAGGAAAAATGGGCAAGTGTAAGGATCTGAGCGAATTTGACCAGGGCCAAATTGTGATGGCTAGACGACTGGGTCAGAGCATCTCCAAAAACTGCAGCCCTTGTGGGGTGTTCCCGGTCTGTAGAGGTCAGTACCTATCAAAAGTGGTCCAAGGATGGGAAAGTGATGAACCGGCAGCAGGGTCATGGGCAGCCAACGCTCATTGATGTTGGATCGGACCTCTGTGGTCCGATCCAACAGACAAGCTACTGTAGCTCAAATTGCAGAAAAAGTTAATGCTGGTACTGATAGAAAGGTGTCAGAAAACACAGTGCATCACAGTTTGTTGCGTATGGGGCTGCGTAGCCACAGTCAAGATGCCCATGCTGACCACTGTGACCACTGCCGAAAGCACCTACAATAGGCACATCAGACCTGGACCACACAGCATCAGACCTGGACCACAGAGCAATGGAAGAAGGTGGCGTGGTCTGATGAACATGATCAACGACTTTGAGGAACACAATGAGTTCAAGGTGTTGACTTGGCCTCCAAATTCCCCAGATCTCAATCCAATCGAGCATCTGTGGGATGTGCTGGACAAACAAGTCTGATCTATGGAGGCCCCACCTTGCAACTTACAGGACTTAAAGGACTCTGCTGCTAATGTCTCTGGTGCCAGATACCACAGCACACCTCCAGAGGTCTAGTGGAGTCCATGCCTTGATGGGTTAGGGCTGTTTTGGCGGCAAAAGGGGGACCTACACAATATTAGGCAGGTGGTCATAATGTTATGGCTGATCAGTGTATACTGATGCACATTTCATATCCTTTAACCAACATGTCTGGAGGGAATAGTTTTGCTTGGAAAGCAAACGTATGGGCAGGGTTGGGTAGGTTACTTTTTAAATGTAATCCGTTACAGTTACAAGTTACCTGTCCACATTTGTAATCAGTAACGTAACTTTTTGATTACTCAAACTCAGTAACGCAGTCCGATTACTTTGAATTACTTTTAGATTACTTTCATATTAAGAGGCACTGGAAAACAAATAGGAATAGCCTATAACCAACCGAACACCTTTTGCGGGATCAATCAATGTTAGAGTTTACATAGCTGGCCAAAAACGGAATTAGCAATTTACCTTATGGGTTGCGTAGGCTACAGAGCCTTTGGAAATGGGTTTCTAAACCATTGCTTTTTACTTCAATATGATTGGGCTACATCTCTACATTACACGCTAAAAGGTCTGTCAGATATTCAGTCATTCCAATTAATCCAATAAACCTCGATCTTCCAGAATCTGACTTTTTATCTCAACATAACCCAAAATGTAATTATGCTTAAGCCTGTTCTGTTATTTGTGTTTTATTCATGTTTTTAATTGCTTCAAAACATTGTTGAAAAATAAATGGCAATTACTCGAAAAGGGTATTGACATTGTTGTATATAAAAATGAAGATATCCGTACCTTTTCGCGCATCAACTAAATGTAGTCTGATGATTTGCTCCACAACCAACATTGTCAAAATGTTGCAGTAACCCCCGGCACGCGAATGCACGTTTGCAATCGTAACACCCACATAGAAATAAGATTTACCCGCGCGAACGTATCCTGCGATTATTATGGCCACCAGTGATGGATTTTCAAAACGCAAATGAAAGAAATAAACTGTGATTATAAACCTGCACTCTTAGCTTAAAGTAAATGACGTCAGCAGCCAATGATAACCAATGAACACAATTTTCAGAGATGCAAAGCAAGCAGAATCACATGGCCTACCTGTATGGACGGAGTTGAAGTGGATGCGTCAAATGCAAATAGTCATCCTTTGGCAGAGTGCTTCCCAACACACCTTTTCTCATCAAATGTCGTGGTAAATTCCATATGTTTTATCTTGAAGGCAGCGCCATGTTACAGCTATCTAACAAATAGTTGCCTAATCTATTAAACAATTCCTGTAAAAGTTCTTCGGTGCAACTCGTCCTGGCTGTGTTGTTCGGTGCATTTCACAAATAAACCTTAAAACTTGAAAAAGATATAACACCAGGTAGGCCTTTTGCCAATCACACAACTTAGGCGCGAAATTCATATTTTGGTTTAAATAACGATGTTTTTATAACATTAAATAATAAACTCAAACATACAACGTGTCATAATTATTTCGCGCACCTATTCTTTTTCAATTGAAGTAATCCAAAAGTAATCATACATTTTTTCAAAAGTATCTGTAATCCGATTACAATATTTTTGTTGGTAACGTAACGGATTACAGTTACTGTTTTTTTGTAATCCGTTACTCCCCAACTCTGCGTATGGGTCAATGCGGGAGTGAACTGTATGTTAGGGAAACATTTTAGAACTGTATGTGGCTGTATGTGCCAATTTCCTTCTTTATATATAGTCATGGCGGTTGCACATGGGTTATTAGGAATTGTGGGCGGGAGCGGATAAAAAAAACAGCCGATACACCCGGCTAGTACATATTTACAATGATGAGCCAAAACATTATGACTATCTGGCTAATATGCTGTTGGACCTCCATGTGTTGCCAAAACAGCACCAATCCGCCAAGTTATGGACTCTACAAGACCCCTGAACGTGTCCTGTGGTATCTGGCACCAAGACATTAGAAGCATATCCTTCAAGTCCTGGAAGTTCCAAGGTGGAGCCACTGTGGATTGAACTTGTTGGTCCAGTACATCCCACAGATGCTCATTGATTTCTGGGGAATTTGGAGGCCAGGGAAACACCTTGAACTCTTCATCATGTTCCTCAAACCATTTCAATGTGTGCAGTGTGGCAGGGTGCATTATCCTGGTGAAAGAGGCCACTGCAATCAGGGAATACCATTGCTATAAAGGGGTGTACCTGGTCCGCAACAATGTTTACGTAGGAAGCACATTGTCAAATTGATGATTCAGATGAATGGGGCTCCCAGCAGAACATTGTCCAGAGCATCACACTTCCTCCACCAGCTTGTCTTCATTCCACAGTGCATCCTGGTGCCAACACTTCCCCAGGTTAACGGCGCACATGTACACAGCCATCCACGTGATGTGAAAGAAGATCGGACTCATCGGACCAGGCGATCTTCTTCCACTGCTCCAAGGTCCAGTTCTGACGTGATACATTCCTCACGTAACCATCATTACATTTTTCTGCAACTTGTGCCACATTAGACCTTCTGTCGGTTCAGACCAGACAGGATAGCCATCGTTGCCCTTGCGCATCAATGATCCTTGGGCGCCTAACACCCTGCTGCCGGTTTGTGGTTTGTCCCTCAGACCACTGTCACTAGGTACTTACCACTGCGTACTGGGAGCACACCACAAGCCTTGACGTTTCAGAGATGCTCTGACTCAATCATCTGGCCATAACAATTTGGCCCTTGACAAAGTCTCTCAGATGTTTACTACTGCCCATTTTAAACTCTTTTAGGGAGTTTTTCCTAGTCACTGTGCATCAACACTGTTGTTTCTTGCTCCTTGGGGTTTCAGGCTGGGTGTTTTGTAAAAGCACTTTGTGACAACTGCTGATTTAAAAAGGCCTTTATAAATACATTTGATTGATTGATTGACTACAGGAACTAATTGGTTGCCTACCATCTAATCTACCCAGACCTTAATATATGCCCTTGTTAGGAGATGATCAACATTAGTCACTTCACCTGTGAGTGGTCATAATGTTTTTGCTCATCAGTGTATTATAAGTGTGTGCAAAGTTGATGTGAGTTGATGTAATGTATGGACCAGTGAGTCCATGAGTGAATGTGTTTAGTCAGCATCTAGAGTGCGCCTATATATTTAATTGTAAAGGCTTTGCCAGCCTTGTTAAACAGTTTTGGCATGGGGAAGATGCTGTGGATGGTCCTGATGGTTACAGAACTGAGGCACTGGTGCCACACGCCCTGCCTGTCTGGATAAAGAATAGTCTATGGCTGGGGTCATTTACTACTTTTAGTGCCTTCCTCTGACACCACCTGGTGTACAGGTCTTGGATGATGGCAGTTTGGCCCTGGTGATGAAACCTTCCGATTACACTCCCCTACCGAAGCACCTTGTCAGCCTGTCAAGATGCTCTCGATAGTACAGCTGTTGAAATGTTTGAGGATCCGAGGGTCCCTGCCAAATCTTTTCAGCCACCTAAGAGGAAGAGCCTCTGTTTACAACTGTCTGAGTGTGTGTAGACCTTGTTAGTTTGTTGGTAAATGTGGACACCAAGGAACTTATGGTTATTTATAGTTATTTAGTTATTTACCCTCTCCACATTCGCCGTCTGTGTGGATAAGGGCATTCTCTGAGGATGTCCAGGACCATGCTGCAGAGGGATGTATTCAATCCCAGGGTCCTGAACTTAGTGATAAGACAGGAGGGTATTATGGTGTTGAAGTAAATGAACAGCATTATATCATTGCTATTCCTCTTGTCCAGATGGGAGAGCATCGGAGATCGTCTGTGGATCTGTTGGGGCGGTGTGCGAATTGGAGTGGATCCAGGGCGTCCGAGATGAGGGTGTTGACCTGAACCGCTGCCAGCCTTTCAAAGCATTTCATGGCTCCAGATGTACGTGCTACTGGACGGTAGTCATTTAGGCAGGTTGCCTTTGCATCTCACAATTCTGTGTGTATTGAGATTTGACCACCCCACATCTTGCACACCATATGTCTGCTGCAGAGAGACAAGAGACAACATTTTTTTTTTGATCAGTCATGAAAGTAAAAGTGCCGGAAACAAATTAAAATATAAGATGGATAAGAAGTTAGGAAGTAGAAATACTGGAGTATTGGCGCAGGGACAGCCAACCAATGCAATACTGTCAAAATGGTATGACGTGTTATATGGCGAAACACGATATCCCGATATGGAGGTCTATGGACTTTCCCTATCACTAACCAGTATCATGAACAACAACAACCCCAGTGTCCCCGATAGGCTGACAATGACATGGTTGCTACCCCTGTGGTGTGGCCTGCCCTTGGGTGATTTAAGATTTCATGGATATCACAGCCACATTGCCTTGAACAACAAATGGGAGGGAAAACAAGGCCAAGACCAATGAATGCTAAACAGAGGAGATAATGTACTGAGGGAAACAAACCTGTGTGTGTGTGTGTGTGTTTATGTGTGTTTGTATGTAGAAGTGTCCCTATGTTTTCCTGTACAGCATGCATGTACCGTATTTGCTTAAGCCTGTCGTCTTAGCACCCCATACATATGGGGTAACTCCTACCATATAAGGGCCGGAGGCTGCCGGTTTTTCTGTCCTACCTCATCATTAGTTGCACCCTCCTGGTGTCCGAGGTCATAATAAGTACCTGGGTTGCAATGAAATAATGAAGTGCACCTGGCTTTGAGGGGCGGAGTTGAATACCCCTGCCCAACTTTATCTGTCAATGTGGAAACCATATATTTAGAGAAATGACATAGAACCGACTGAAGGTGTTGGATTCATTAAGTATCTCTCACTGTTGCCCATGGTGGTGTCTGATAGTAAGAAAGTAATAACACCACATTTATCAGAAAACTTCTGAAGCAGAATAATAGCCTATGGGTGTTTGTGCCTCCCCAATATGGTTTGTATGAAACAGGATCTTAAAGAAACACCAGTGAAGGGAACTGAGGAGGCATTACATCACAAATTCACAGTTCCAATTCAATGCTGTGCCCAAACAGCCATTTTTCTTCAGACTTGAACACAGTAGTCATGCCCTTTCAGTACAACTGATGAATGTGTTTCCCAGTGTTGTGTTGTTTAGTCCTGGTGTCCCTATGGCGTCAGGCTTTGAGCTGGTTTGAGTCAGTCTGCCCCTATGACAGATGACTGGGGTGCTGTCTGCAGACATGCCCAGGGGGAGCGAGAGACAGGAAGGGAGGAACAGAGACAGAGATAGACTGGTGTTTATATATATAAACATTCCTTGATATTGTGGTTTGTTTGCCTGTCTTTCTGTCAGGTCTGGTAGAGGCTCTTGGGACTGACAGTTGTGACATCTGCCTATTTAACCGTGTCTATAAATATGGTAAAACAACTTAAGTACACAGAGATCTCTAGGTTTGCCGGAAAACACTTATTTCCAATGTGGAACTCATATAACTGTAGCGGTTATAAATAATTAACTTTGTTTACCACTCCACTGTAACGGATTAGTTAAAACAAACTCAGTCGCTGGAAAACCGTTGTGCTACAAAATCAATAAGGTTGTTACCAGAAAGGTCTTGGATCTTCTACTGTTGGCTGGTCATGGTACATGTGTTAACACTGAGTGGGGATGGTGTCAGACCGTGATCTGAGGCTAAGAGCTGGTCCACCCTCATGAGCGCTACCCTAAGGACGGCAGGCCTATGAGGCTCCGAGCATGCGGCCCAGGTGAGAATGAGCAGCCAGATCAGGGAGAGTGCCTGTCTTCCGTAAAGAGATTTGTAGTGTGTAGTAGCTTGTGGCATTGAGGTCCTCTAAGAGTGTGCGTGTGTTTATTATACACAGCCGGTGTGTGTGGTCATTTCATCAGAATTAAGTAGGCAGATTACCAGAGGGAAACAGACGGCAAGAGTGGGAGGGATACAATTAGAGAGACGGAGGTGGAGAGGCTGATATGATTGAAAAACAAGACAACAGTAGCACAAAGGAGATAAATGGTATGCGTCAACAGGCTAATAAAGCAGAGGAAATCTACAAGTTCTGATTAAGAGGTAGCACTGTTTATAGGTTAGCATCCATCTGTGTCCATATAGGAAGAAACATCATCTAAGGCTGTGAGCTAGCACAACTCAGCTAGGTGACAGAGGCATCATGGGAAACAGTCACAGACCAAAACTCCAACACAGAAAAAATACTGTGATCTGTCACGCGCAACGTATACAAACATTTCTTGATAATGTCGCATGAACCAGCACATATGCACACGCAACACACACACACACACACACACACTGTGATACACTACAGAAAAATGATCTGGTAGACTGGAACACAAACACCAACACACACGTTGTCCCCTCCTGCTGTGTCCATGATAAAGCACGTCTCCAGGCAGGCTGCTGTGGTAATGGGCCAAATTCATCTTCTCTCCCCGCTGGCTTTAACGTCCAGTCCAGCTCCCCCTCTCCTTGCCTTGACATCCTCTCCCTCACCTTACTGACTGACTGTAGCTCCTTCTCTTTTTCCTGCACATCCCTCCATCTTCACCGACATGTCCTCCCCTCCATCTCTCTCTTTCGAACGCTGCACCCCTTTGCGGAGACCACCGTAATTCACTGTCAGATTATGCAGACTATTACAGTGTCTTTCGAAGAAACACCGAGACATGCACATTTGAGTTCCGGGCACTCTGCAAGCGTATTCTGCCAGACAGGTTGCTCTCCTATCAGAACACCAGGGAGAGTGAGTTCCGAATATTTCTCCCGCCCTTTAACAGACTGATCAGTGCCCTATAGAGACCGTCAAATGTATTCATAATGCCATATTAACGATTAATGACTCCATTCACATGGAGGATGTAATATGATGCATCGGACTGTCAAAGTTTTAAGACTAATGAAATGTTTACCGAGGGAACTAGAGGAGGGCGACCAGTCGTGTAGGTTTCTGAGCCCCCCCCCGCGCTGCTTTGATGGAAGCAGCTAAGCTAATCTATTTCAATCAGCCAGCAAAGTGATAAGGGCCACACGTTGTGTAGTACATAATTGCAATGGCGAAAACAGCCATTGTGGTTGAAGTCGTTGGCCAGGCTGGGTCAAACGTACTGCTAATTTGCGTCTGTGTGATATAGAGCCGCCAGTCTAGCTGGCGGGATGAGAGCTTGTTGGCTGGCTCTCATTAAGGTTGAGTGCGTGATAGGGCCCGCTCTGGCCCTGCTCGAAGGACATCAATCTGAGAGGATGGACACTACTGTGTTCTGTCACATTGAGCTGCATTCAGTCTGGCAGACACTGATGTAGCCTGTCAGTGTGATCAATCAGTGTTTAATCAGAGCTGTAGTCATCACACAGAGAACCAGCATTACTTAATACACTCACAATCACACTTCACAGTTTATGTAAATCCCTTCCATACACACACACGACCTTCCTGGTTTACTGAACACACATACACACACGGCTCCGCCTCACTCACATAATAGGACTTTTTCATGATTTGAATGTATACACTTAGTCTCAAGCTCACACACACACAAACATTTGCAATTGGCTACTCAGATGGATAAACACAGGTTTCAGAATGTACACAAACACACTGGCACTATCACTACAGTGGAAAACACATTTGTGCAGTATTCTATTCCGAATTGTTCCCACAATTCACCCTGCAGTCATTCATCACCACGTCACTCAAATGCTGTTCCCTGGAGCGGGGGGTGGGGACTAAGTGCCTATTCTCGCTAACAACAGTTGTCGAGACAATATTACAATTGAAATAACATTTAAATAAGCTTTTCTATTTCCACATTTCAATTTAACATGGAAATGCATCCTGAGCAACGGCCCTGTGAAAATATTATCTGTTGCTTTGGGCAACAGGGCTAGATACACTGCCCCCCAAAAATAAAGGGAGCACTTAAATCACACATCGGGTCTCGATGAAGTAAATATATTAAAGATCAAAATCTGTACTGTACACAATGCAATTCGTTGAGAACAAGATGACGTAACAACGGTCAATGAAAACCAAAATCACCAACTGATTGAGGGCTGGATTCAAACTCACACCGAAAATCAAAGTAAACAATTGAAATCACAGGCTGTTCCAACTTGTGTGAATTTCATCACGGCAACTCATAATGTGACTCAGTAGTGTGTATGGCCCCCACGTGCCTGTTGCACTCCTTATAACGTCTGGGCATGCTCCTGATAAGATGGTGGATGGTGTCCTGGGGGATCTCTCAGACCTGGATCAGGGCATCAGTGAGCTTCTGGACAGTCTGTGGCGTTACTTGGCGGCGTCAGATGCACCGATACATAATGTCCCAGAGGTTCTCAACTGGATTCAGGTCTGGGGAATGTGAGGGCCAGTCAATGGCATAAAGGCCTTCGTCATCCAGGAACTGCCTACACACTCTGGCCACATGAGGCCGGGCATTGTCCTGCACCAGGAGGAAACCAGGGCCCACTACACCAGCATAAATTCTGACGATGGGTCTGAGAATTTTATCCCGGTACCTAACAGCAGGTAGGGTACTATTGGGTAGACGTGGCGGTCAGTGCGACCCTCAAAGGATATGCCTCCCTAGACCATAACGGACACACCGCCAAACCGGTCATGCTGGATGATGTTGCAGGCAGCATAACATTCACCATGGTGTCTCCAGATGCTTTCATGTCTGTCACGTGCTCAGTGTGAACCTGCTCTCATCTGTGAAGAGAACGGGGCGCCAGTGGCGGAACTGCCAATTCTGGTGTTCTCTGGCGAATGCCAATCGAGCTGCACGGTGCTGGGCTGTGAGCACAGGTCCGACTAGAGGACACCGGGCCCTCATGCCACCCTCATGGAATCTGTTTCTGACAGTTTGGTCAGAAACATGCGCACCAGTAGCCCGCTGGATGTCATTTTATAAGGCTCTGGCAGTGCTCCTCCTGTTCCTCCTTGAACAAAGGAGAAGATACCGGTCCTGCTGCTGGTTTGATGTCCTTCTATGGCCCTGTCCAGCTCTCCTTGTGTAATGGCTTGTCTTCTGGTATCTTTGTACTGCAAGACACAGCAAACCTTCTTGCAACGGCACGTATGGATGTGCCATCCTGGAGGAGCTGGACTACCTGTGCAACCTGAATGGGCTGCAGGTACCGCGTCATGCTACCAGTAGTGACAAGGACACTAGCAAAATGAAAACTAGAGAAGAATTAGTCAGGAACAATAAGGAGTGTTAATGATCTGTGGCCACCAGCCTGAAAAACCATTCCCTTTCTGGGGGTTGCTTTGCAGTTGCCTCTCCAGTGCACCTGTTGTCACTTTCATTTGCACTAAAACAGGTAACATTGATTCACAGTCACTTTTACTTCCTTACTGGACAGATTGATATCCCTGAAGTTTAATTTACTTGGTGTTATACTGTGATGATTACATGTTCCATTAATATTTTTGAGCAGTGTAGTTGGCTAGGTTGCCTGATAAGTTTTTTTTAATTTTGTTATTTTCATGAATTGAAGTTGAATTTCAAAAAACAACAATTTGACTAAACCTAACTAAATCAATCGTATACATTTTGAAAATCATTGCAGTTTCTGGTCATTGTTTTCAACCTGGTAAAATTGGTGCCAGACAGACAGCTAAAGCTAACACAAGCTACCCAAATAATACCCAGACAACATTCTATAATTTTATTATAATTTTTTTTTCTCACATTTTTAATTTTGATGCGCAAAGACTTAACAGCATTCCATAGCTACAGAGTTTTGTTGACCAGTTGGTTGCATTTTTAGCTAAATTTGACAGTTATGTATTATGTTAGCTTACGATGTACAGTTTCTGAGACAGCCAGTCAAACTTCACATTAACGAAAGGGCATAGGGTCAGCGATGATCTAACCAGTGCAATACACAGAACTTTGCCATATTCCACCGTAATCTACCTAACTAGCTGGATTAGCCAAATTAGCAGCTACCTTCTACATCAGCGTCACTCCAACACCTCTGTGAGGTGTCACAGGACCAGAGTTGAAGAAATAAGAGACTGTTGAGAGCAGCTCAGCTAGCAAACCCTGATAAGACAAACCTGAAATCAATCCAGCCTCATCAGGGAAGCGTAAAGTGACCCCTGAAGACCATTAGGACAGTTAAAGAACAGTATGAATGAGGGAGTGGTACCTTCCTGACTGCCTGTGTTGTTACAGGTATGTAAACAGGAGAAGAAGAATTCTGAGGCCACAATTTCATGACTGCCGGCACTAATACACCCATCAGCCATCTTTGGGTCCCAGAACTGAGTATTCCCATTGGAGTAATCCGTGGGGGGTGCCTGTAGCAAAAGTGCTCATTGTTATGTCCAAAGGCGCTGTTGACAATTTAATTTTTTTTCCTGTTTACGTTATTATTATTTTTATGTATAGACCGTGCCAGATCCAATAACAAGCTATGTTAATCTAAATTAAACTACTGAAGTGTGAACAGACCCTAAGCAAGAGAGAGAAAGAGAGAGACAAACCCTGCTGCTCTTTTGGGGGAGTGTAGAGGAAAAACGCCTAAGTGTCTCTTTCATGCAGCAAACTAGAACACTTCTTCCACAGTCAGTATGTATATTCATATATGTTGATTGCATGCAAATAAAGCTGGTTTTGCAACCACACCCACAACAGATCAGAATCATCAGCTGGTTGAGCAATGAATGAGGTCTTTTGTGAGTAAGGGAAGCAGCAGCTTTACTCTGCACACTGAAGTATACAAGAAGGTTGGTGCTTTCAAGGCAGAGCATTAGGATATTCTCCAAATTTACAACTAGGAATTCAGAGTTGGATAGCCATACCACATTATTTTCCCCAGTCAGAGCTCAGTCAGACACAATTGTATGGAAAAGTGAGGTCAGTGATTTCAGAGTTCCCAGTTTAGAAATGCTTGACATCACATATGTTTGATTAATCACAGCTTGGGCTACCTATTCATTTTAGATGTTGTATTACCAGAAAGTCTATCCAGTAATTTGAGATACTTTATTACAGAAAGGCTATCCAGTCATTTGAGATACTTTATTACAGAAAGGCTATCCAGTCATTTGAGATACTGTATTACAGAAAGGCTATCCAGTCATTTGATATGCTCTTTTACAGAAAGGCTATCCAGTCATTTGAGATGCTGTATTGCTGAAAGGCTATCCAGTCATTTGAGATGCTGTATTACAGAAAGGCTATCCAGTCATTTGAGACACATTATTACAGAAAGGCTATCCATTCATTTGAGATGCTTTATTACAGAAAGGCTATCCAGTCATTTGAGATGCTGTATTACAGAAAGGCTATCCAGTCATTTGAGATACATTATTACAGAAAGGCTATCCAGTCATTTGAGATGCTGTATTACAGAAAGGCTATCCAGTCATTTGAGATACATTATTACAGAAAGGCTATCCAGTCATTTGAGACACATTATTACAGAAAAGCTATCCATTCATTTGAGATGCTTTATTACAGAAAGGCTATCCAGTCATTTGAGATGCTGTATTACAGAAAGGCTATCCAGTCATTTGAGATACATTATTACAGAAAGGCTATCCAGTCATTTGAGATGCTGTATTACAGACAGGCTATCCAGTCATTTGAGATACATTATTACAGAAAGGATAACCAGTCTTTTGAGATGCTGTATTACAGAAAGGCTATCCAGTCATTTGAGATGCTGTATTACAGAAAAAGTCTACCAAGACTCACCATGATTACCTAAAAGGTTAGGCCCTATGCAAAAGAGACACATTAAACAGGTTATACTGTAATCACCTAACCTACCTGCTGAATGGGTTTGTGCTCCTATTTTAGGTTTAAATGTGTTTTTTAACTGATAGATACCTAGATATTGATTGTTAATGTTTGAACAAAGAGGCTGTTGTTAAGCCTGAATTTGACACAAAACCAATAGGAAAGTTGGCAGTTTGTTGGGTGTATTTGTATGTCAAGCAAAGCATGTCAATAGGAGATGGTGGTATCATTTTATGCAAGAAAGGAAGGCAGAGAATGGAAATAAAATAAAAGAGACTAAGGCAACTGGCAGTAAACAAAGATTATGACAGTTACTTCGGTAGTCTGTCAACATGACTCACACAGAGGTCCAATGAGGGTCAAAAGAATCTCTAGTGAAATTCCTCTATGGCTCTTGTTTGATCTTCTTGTCTCCCAGAAAAACTAACAATTTTGATTGACTACAGAAGCTGTCATATTGTAAATAGACATCCCCAAAGAAAAAAGAAGAAAAAGCATTTCTAGGCTCCTGATGCAAAATAGATAAATCACAAAGCCAGTCAAGCCATTACTTTACACATCAATTTTGCCTTGCCAATTAGTGTTTGTGCACTGAGTGTGAAAAACCAAGATATGAATCCATCTGTGACTACAACAATCGGAGACCTGGCAGCCTTAACTGAGGCAGTCCACAGCAGCCAGTTACTGGTTTCGAATCAAAGTACTGCCTTTGATATTTTCATTTATTGACAAGACTTCAAATGGAACCTCCATAAAGCAGATCAGAGCCTGAAGGCTGGGCCTGTGCTCCAACAGCTGTATGGCTAGTGGGTATAAGTCAGAAAGCACTGAGGAAAACAGATGACTGTGCCCAGTGGCGGTTTCAGTGATTTGGGGGCCCTAGGCAGAGACTGGTTGAGGCTTCACCATCATCTATTTTTTACCTTATTGTCCTTATCAAAGCCATACTGGCAACATTTTGAACATAACTTCTTTATTGTTGAATGGAGCTGCCACTTCAAAGGGCACTTGCATTGCTGCCCCTTTCAGTAGAGTAAATCAATTAGTTTAAAAATAATTATGTGAAGGGTACATACTGCCTTATAAGCTATGACTACAGTGAAGCACAAAGCATTTAGACATTTTGTTCAAGTGTGCAGTTTCTTAATCATGATGAAGTGCATTCATATACTTTCCTTTTCTCACTATCCTGCACCTTTCCTTATCTGTCAGCTGGGAGGGCCACATATACCAGGAACAGATTTTATGGTCTGTGTCACGACACTGTCAGCATTCTTGGGGAGCCAAGGAGTCAACATCGCAAACATGTGATCAGTAGCACTGTCGCTATCACCATCATAATCTACATTTGCATCATTATAATCAACATGCGTGATGTTAGAAGAACAACATGATAGAATTGAATCAATGTCTTCTTAACCTCTGTCTGGTGGCCATTCGTATTGGTCCAGGTCAGGGATATCGCTTTCTTACGTGACTGTCAAACTGTAAGTAATAGCCGTAGCCACAGAGCTTTTCACATTTATGACACAAGCAGTAGCGGCAGCCGCTAAACTGCTATGGACACTCACGCCATTTTTCTCCTTTCTTCTTTCAGTTTGAATTTTCACTGGGCCTTCTGGGGCCATAGGCGGCTGGCTACCTCACCTAACAGTACCAATCGCCACTGCCTGGGCCTGAGCCACAGCTTCTGCATCTTGAGAACTTGTGGGCTTAAAGCTGTTTGTTGCACAGCTGTACCTGGGCTACAAAATCTGTAACTGGGCAAAAAGGCTACAGCTGTCAACAAGGTCTGTAGCGGAACAGGAACTGTAGCTGGACAATAAGAGCTGTACTTGGGAAAAAGGAGCTATAGTTGGGCAACAAGAGCAACAGGGCAACAACTATAACAAGCTATTATTTAGTGGTTCACAAACAAACCACTCTGCATGACATTTGTATGGGGACTATTGAGAGACCTGTAGCATAACCAATTGATTCTGCTGCCTTCATTTAGCTTTGGCAATGCGCCATGGCAAAAATCATTGCCAATATGCCAAAAAGTGAGCATGGAACATGAAAAAAAATTCCTCCAAAACACACTTTGAAGAGGCTATAACAATACATGTAATTGTTCTCTGCCAACAAAACAAGGGGTAAATGGAAGAATCAGACAAACCCAGAGTAGAATAGTTTATCTATTTACCTAGTCGACTCGTTGTGTATTCTACGCAAGATAAAAATTCCTCTCGTTTTCAGGTTAATTTGAGAGTGCCATGAGGGGGTCATGTATTCTGACAAGCAGTCAGTGCACAATTCTGAATGCAATCACAGAAAAAACAGAAGTTTCAGAGGCCTTTGTGAAACAGGGGATTCATGCATTTGTATACCTACTAACCTTTAAGCAGCGGTGTGGATAGGTAAAAAAATTTCAGGGACAGGGGAGCATCTGGGGAGAGTCGGGCTAAATATAACATGGGTCATTTGAAGGGTAATTTGAGCGAAAACCATCCTACCTCAAACTTATTTTGGGGAACAACTTAAACGAGGAGACAGATTAAATCTTTAGTTAAGCAAAAGCAGTGTGAACTAAGGAAGTTTATTGAAGTGTTTTACTGCCGATCAGGCAAGTAAGCCTAATAAGGTAACCTATTTTCACTGTGTTTATTTAAGATTTCTGGGACATAACATTTAATGAGATGCTTACTGTGTAAAATATCACATTTGGTATATGATAATTATTAGCCCAATAAATGTAAGTAAATGTAGACAGGCAACCCTATGCCCAGTCTATTTTATTTAGAGACATTACATTACGTTAAGTAACATGTGATGATGCTAATTTCTTATAGCATACTTCTTCAAAGACAAAACAATTTGTACAAATAAATTTACCAATGGTATTTGACGCTGTAATACAGATGTCATTATTACTGTTATGCTTATTAATTTTCGAGTTTAATAGCCTTTTTAAGTCCACAGAACTTAAGTTTCTTAGTAATTGTACAAATTCTCCCACAGCCCCCCTCTGCGACTTTTTCCCCCACGAAAACACATTTTTCCAGAGGAAACACAACCCCTGATGTAATCCTGTGGATGGAATACAGGAAAGAACAGCGAGGCACCTGCAGACTGTGCTGGCAGTACACTCACTAAAAACAACCTGTGGATGGAAGTACAAAAATGTCAAGAGAAATACACAGCAGGGGACGCATTGCACAGTAGCGTGGGAGGGAGAAGCGTCAGCGATCAACAAACATCAAATCAACTCAATGGTAAAAAAAAACAAAAAAAGCTACCGAGCGCTAACCACTGTCTGGAAACTTCCAGTCCCTTTGGGTAGCGGCGGGGGGAAAAAATGCTCCGACCTGGGCGAGACTGACATGGGCAAAGACAAGGAGAGTATGAGTGGACTTACGGTTTTGAAGTCTTCGTGGCTGCACTCCTGGCCTTGGTAGCGGCAGTAGAGCATCATCTCCTTGAGGTCATGGCCGACTCTCTCCATGAACTCGTGCATGCTGAAGGGCTTGGGCCTGTATGCCGTGAAGTTGGCCCTGGCTGTGAGGAAGGACAGGACGTGGGGTTCGGCAAGTTGGGGCTCGGGGATCCTCAGGTGGACGTCCAGCAGGGCCAGCAGCTCCCCGGCGTGGTACAGGTCGTTGCGGGTTAGTCGGCTGAAGCGGTAGGCGTTCAGGTTGCACACGGTGACGGCGGGGAAAACCAGGCTCCCCGACACCACGGCGTCCATGCTTGTCAAGTGCGGGTAGGACAGGAAGTTAGCCAGGCTCTCTGCACTCTCCAGGCCCAGGAGGACCATGCAGGCGAGCAAGGTGGTGGCCCAGAGCAGTCGTCGGGGAGTGGGCCGGCCGTACGGGAAGACGAAGCGCAGGCCGTGGAGCGTGCTGGTGTGGGTGAAAGCCTGCCAGGAGGACGGGTGCACGCTGGAGCTCTCATGGCTTCCCTCACTGCCACTGCTCTCTTTCAGGTCCATCACGACCCCTTTGGCCCTGCAGCCAAGGAGGCCTCAATACACACGCACACACACACTCAACTACAGAGACACAGAGAGAGAGAGAGAGAGAGAGAAAGAGAGAGAGAGAGAGAGAGAGAGAGAGAGAGAGAGAGGAAAACGCAATGAGAGCCATGAACTACCACCTAGAGCAAAACAAAGAGAGCAGCACGTCATCGCATGTTCAGCTCATCGAAGAAACAGAGGAAAAAGTGGAGGCTGATAGCCCCAAAGACACCTGAAGCACAGACAGTAAGAATCACAGAGAGCCGAATAAAGCAGCTCAGGGAAAGCATCCAGCGAAAGACACAGACCGAGAGACATGAGGGAGAGGTCTTTACCCCCCAAGTCACTACTCCAGATAGGAGAGAGCGAGAGACCTTCCCTGGGGCATCCCTTCAACCCCCAGTCTCTCTCTGTGCCTAGCACTGTGGATGCCAGCCTCTCTGTGCCTCACACAACACTCCCCCAAACCCCCCACCACCACCCTCTCTCCTTCTCTGAGTAACCGTTTGTTTTCCTTGACAAGATCCCAGAGGTAAGTCCACTGTGACACAGAGCAAGAGTCATTTCAGCCAAGAGCCAATCAAAACCATCTCTGCATTCAGTGTCCCCACTTTACACACCGCGGGGGGGCGCACGCCCGCATACACACACACACACACACACACACACACACACACACACACACACACACACACACACACACACACACACACACACACAGACAAACACCCAGCTATCTGGAACTTCCTGTGCGACTAATGACAAGCCTATAAGCACCTCTCGTTCAGCCTAGCGAGATGACATCCAGCCTGTGTGTGAGTATGAGTGAGTCTGAGAGTGGGCGTGAGAGATAGAGAGAGAGAAGGGAGACGGGGGGTAGAGTCGGGGAGGAATGGAGAAAGAGCCGCTGATGATCAGAGCCGCCGGTTAATCGTGCATGCCGATCCAAACTCCTCCTGCTATCCTCTGGCCAGACGCAGCCGCTCTCCCTCCTCTTCCCAGCTCATCCGTGGAGCCAGTGAACAACAGTGGAACCGGGAGAGACGAGAGGCGCACACACTCGGGCAGAGAGAGAGAGAGAGAGAGAGAGAGCTGGGAGAAGAGAAGGGGGGCAAAGCAGTCACAAACACACTCCTCGTAGCCAAGTCTCTTATTGAATCGGCTTTTTCTTTTCCTCTTGCTCCTATTTTTCTCTTCCAAACGTCTGTTTTCGTATTCCCCATCTCACCACTAACCAAGTGATGGATGGCTGCAGGACACAGATTGTTGGGGTGCCACAGATTGCTGGGGTGCCGGCTGTTAAGGGTAAAGTGGAGGGGGGAGATCATGCACGACTTGAGGTGAGGAGGGAGGGGGTCGAAGAGAGGAGAAGAGATGAGAAAGAAAGTCTCTGCTACTGATTATAAACACCGCATGTTGTTCCCAGCAGACAAGAGTTGTCTTGGGTGTATGTATTTATGGTAGACCTGATACAGATGTGTAATCCACAATGTCTGTACGAGACAACGCGCGTTGAAGCATCTTACCCAGAGATGTTTACCAGTGTGTGTTGCTGGGGGGGGTGGGGTGGAGTGAGCCTGTCTGCGTGTGCGAGCTAATACATGGAGACAGGGGGGGAGGCAGGAGGGGAGACCGAGGGGAGATAGAGGGGGAGCGATAAAAGAAAGGAGCGTGGCTATGTGTGGCAAAAACAGACAAATTAGGGAGAGGAACGAGGCTGAAAATGAGATGAGCTTTGGAGTGGTAAGGGCATGTTTGTGTGGGTACCCAACATGACAAAGAGATGGTTGAAAAAAAGACAATACGAAAAGACAAATGCATCAATATATTGTTGAAAATCATATTTTGCACGGGTATATACATTTCCGGAGTTGCATCTGTATAATTTTAAAAGTTATGACACATTTGTAAGTATTACAGCCTGAATTGGAGCGTTGATTAAAAATGGTCGCCATCTGCTGATATTCGTAGGATGTGCCATATGCATGTAAATGGACGGCTGTAATTGGGTACAATGCCTATTATTCTGATGTTGTGGGACCAAATGTGTCATAACTGCAGAACTAGCATAAATCCAATTCTGGGTCTTTGATATGCCTGTTGAGTATATTATGTTAAGCAATATATTTAACAAATTAACAATTTACAATTATCATGCATTTATACATTTTTTCACTAAAATACTACTCATATTTCAGGGCTAGCAGTAAAACTTCATTTCACGTCAATTGTTGCTTAGTAGCACCTATAGATCAAACATGATGGAATCTTATAGCAGGACTAGGTAAAGGCACAAATATATGGTTTCAATTATGCGAGAACTCAACATCATATCATGTTTTTTGTCTGGTTATCATGAGAAATCACTCATGTACGCCAGTCCTCTACATTACCAGTTTAAATATATCAATTTTCCTTTTCCTCCTATTATCCTTGCTGTGGACTGCCACAGATGGGATCTACCCCAGTAGATGTAATTTGCTTGGTGACCCACGAGAGAAGAACTATTAGTGGAGAAGGAATATTATAAATGTACGTATTTGTGCTTGCTCTTTGCTGCCTTGCCTCTGTTATTTTTTATCTTTATTCAAGGGAGTCAATGAGAGTATGAATGATCCTAGAGTTACAACAAAACAATTAATTATAGGCCTTTTTTGAAAAAGGCTTACGATTTCATCAGAAGATAATTGTTTTGGCAGAGCTGGCCAATCGGCTATGTAAGTTATTATATTTGTATTGACTGTTAACATCAGCGCCATTCTATTGTTTGGTAGGCCCACATCAATCAGAAACAGAAAAGATGCCATTCTTGAAAATGCTGTGATTTTGAGGGAAATATAAATACTTCACTCGTAATGTAGTTAAGACTTTATTTGGAGTGTAGACACCACATTCTATCCATAACAACTGTCTACTAATTCAGACAATCCCAGCATCTGGTGGAACAATCCAAAAAGTTGGCCTTAATTGGAAAATAAATCTCAGGGACAATAGGCATTTGTTTGCTCTGCTCAGTCCAACAATCCATTCTCTCAAACAATACTTTGCCCCTCGTGTCTCTCCCACCCAAGCGCCAATCACTTTATTGGAAGATTGATGTCATAGCAGATGAGCTGTCTCAATACTGCACTGACTCAGCGGACAACAAGGCAATTATTGCTTCATTAAAATTTGTTAATTGTGATAAAATGTTGTTACTACAGTGGCTATCTACCTAATTTACCCTAGCCTTAACATAACCTTAGTAAGCTGTGCTTGTTTGTTGATAGTATTAGCATAGGTCCTATTTCATAGACATCTGAACAAACAGATCAGCTTAAGTTATCTGTGTATTTCTTGTTCAGAATGCCTTCAACAAGTTTAATGTAGAAGTCAGTAGTCTATGTTTAAAGATGTAGGCTAAGGCTAAAATGTTAAATGTAATCAGGGAGCAAAGAAAACATCCCATGTCTGCTAAAGTGTTATACATACACATTATCATATAGAACTCCCTTCCACTCACAATTAGAAACACAAACACCGAAAGTGCAAAGAAATATGGGTCATTCCCATCCATAGAAAAAAATACACACATTGTTTATAGTTGTATTTTACATTTGTGGTCTCTGTTCTGCATCAGTGTCTTGTTATTAATTTAGTGTGTTTTCTGTGAAGCCCAGAAAGACTATCTGCCGCTTCACTGGAGTCAAATAAAAATATACAGCGGCCCGGTATGTGAACAATGTAGCTGGCACCCGAGCTAAATTTGACCGATGGCTACACAGATTAGGGATCCATCTGCTCTAGGCTAGGCTTCATTTACATTTGTGCTTCTGAACAGAGAAATGTATTAGAACTTGCCTGTGGGCTATCCCAGGCCTGAATTAGCCAGTTGTCAAGACTTTGTTGGTAAATCCAGGATTGCGCCAGCAAAGTCTTTTAGACAGCGATATTAGAGACACAATTTGCATAGCATATACTAATTAAAGCCAAAGGCAATTCATCTCGAAATCGAGAGCTAAAGAGACTTTGTCCCTTCTCTCGCTCAACTTTCTCCATGCGCTTAAACTTGCATGCCTCTTTTAATGCCTGTCCGTTTTATCTTATGTTCATCTTAAATGAAGGACCACCACAGCTGAGACATCAAACCAGTGGCCTATGTCTGACGGCTAGTGCTTGGTGGCGCTTAAGTGGTCTGACATGATCAGTTTACTACACTGAACCACAGTTACACAGTGTTTTGTGGCAATGCCCTTGATATTTTCTGTGTAAGTATGTAAAAAATGTTTTTTAAACCTTCTTAAATACAAAACTAACCAGGGAAAGGTACAGTGGATTGTAAAAGTCTACAAAACGCTTGCACAGTCTTCGTCTTTTGCTGCCATAAAATGCAATGAAAAAAGGGATTATATAAATAAATAACAAGATTACTGAAGATCTACGCCTGCTCCCCATTTTCAATTAGAAACTTATAGGACATTTTCCAAATAAAAAAAGAATGAAAAGACAAGTACAATGTGTTAATTGCAAATGTCTTCACAATCCGAAATCTTTACTAGATGTAAGCCGCTTTTGCAGCCATTGTGTTCTCAAAAAAATTAAGGGAACAATTAAATCACACATCAGGTCTCGATGAACGGAATGTATTAAAGATCCAAATCTTTACCGTACAGTGTGTAATTTGTTAAGAACAAAATTATGTTACAACGGTCATTGGAAGCCAAAATCACCAACTGACTGAGGACTGGATTCAAACTCACATGAAGATCAAAGTAAACAATTGAAATCACAGGCAGTTCCAACTTGTGTGAATTTCATCATAGCAACTCATAATGGGACTCAGTAGTGTGTATGGCCCCCACGTGCCTGTATGCACTCCCGACAACGTCTGGGCATGCTCCTGATGAAATGGTGAATGATGTCCTAGGGAATCTCATCCCAGACCTGGATCAGGGCATCAGTGAGCTCTTGGACAGTCTGTGGCGCTACTTGGCGGCTTTCTGTCATCCAGCTGGTCCTATTACAAGAGGATTGTGATGACCACAGCAGTGGTTTTTATACTTTTCCTTGTTAAATTAGATTTGGTTCAGGCAATCACCTAACCAGTACCTCATTAAGTAAAATGAGGTGTGCCTGTGTTGGAATTTAACACACACTGGAATGGAATGGCTGCCATACATGTAGAGATGCTGATTTATGAAAAATTATTAGTGCTCTCTTAATTTTTTCCAGAGCTGTATCTATATACCTTTGGGAAAATGCCCACTGCTTTTGTTAAAATTATTCAAGTGGTCAGGAATCACTGATGGACAGAAATATTCAGAACCTTGTTTCTGATTTTCATGCACATTTAAGTCTGACTGAATCCTTCAGGAATACATGACCCGGGAAAAAATTCTGATATATCTTTGGCATAACAATGAGCGTAATTGTCTCACTGAATAATTCAACTCAATTTCAGGGTAAGGATTTCAGGAGACTGAGTATGGGTTTCTCAAACTTTTTACCTGGGCATTTCTTTTATATTATGAATTGGATAAAATCCCCTCCCCATGACATGCATACCCAAACCATCATGATGCCACCACAATATCTGACAATACAGATGGTTTCACAAAGTCTTGTGGTTTTCACCCAAACGTCTTTTTTTCATTTAGTGCCAAACGTCAACTTACATACCTCCAAAAGTATTTGTACAGTAAAGTCAAAATTAATATCATTGCTCTACAATCAAGGTATATAAAAATGTTAGACTGTAGAGACTGTCACCTTTCATTGCCAGCTGTTTCAACACGTTTTACCAACTATGAGTAACAACACTTTCAGAGTTCCTCCCTCCATAGTTGTAATAATTTCACTCCGGGCAACACGTTTCATACAGGTGCTCAGGCCAGATAACAAAACTCCCTTATTTTTCAAGAAAGGTGGACATGTGTTACGAAGTGGAGAAACAATTATCTGAGCCCAGTTTGGAGGAAATGGAGAGTTATTTGCTAAGCAGGATGGTGCCAGTAACACTTGTGTAACCAGTGTGAAATAGCTAGCCAGTTAGTATTTCAAGCATAGATATCACTGGCACTGAGACCTTGAAGTTATTGTGCTCCATGCTTCCCAAGGGCCACAGATGTGACTTAAAGCAGTCCACAAGGGCTGCAGCTTTTGTGGGTCTACTGTTGTTGGTGTGTTCAATACATAACTTGCTGTCAACTTCCTAGCAATGCAATTTCCTTTTTTGTTTGTTATATTATCAGTTTTGAGTCATTTTTCGGTTTTTTTAGATAAAACCACGGAAATTGGCCTAGCTGTTTTGCCATTCTGGTAACTGTCGGTGAACAGTGTAATCAGGATTTACAGACTAGATAATCTGTAATACCACCGAATATAATGTATGGAGAACATTTTGGGAAAGCTTCCAGAGTGTTAAACTAATGCCAGAACAGACAACTTAAAATGATTATTTTTTTGTCTATGCGAATGTGGAGTTTGATATTTCGCTAAGGTATTTCTTGGCACAGTCCGTCAACCTGACTCACATTCAGGAACTGGGAATCAACAGATACTGATAATATCGCAGCCAGCAGGCCACAACTTTATTCTAGATAAGTTCAGAATCAGCAGGCAAGTCTTGTCACACCATTGTAGGGTCTGTGTGTGTGTGTGTGTGACTGACTATAAAACTGCAGATGAATCCTTTAGCTGGCCAGCTTACATTGAACACTGTCTGCATTTAAAAACATAACACCCAAACAGGCCTACCTTCCTGAATTCTGCTCTCAAAACTAAAGTCTGACAAGAACACACACACGTGCACCCAGAATCAAACTTCTCCAATCTGCTATATATCAATCAGAACATTGCTTTTAAATTCACAGTGAGCCCAGGCAGCAGCAGTGTTGCCAGCTCCTTAACGACTTAATTAAGCTAATCTTTCCTTTCCTGTTTGAGTTAATGAGCACAGTTTTACATGGATTAGCAGTCTCCAGGGTGGGAGATTAGTCTTTATTATTTACCAAATTTTTGGTACATAAATGCCATCCATCTTGAGTAGATGCATTATCCATTAAGCCAATGACCTGGGTTATTCTAGGGTTCAACAGTGCAATCCTTATGGGAGGGTTACACCATAACGTTCCACTGTCGTGGGTCTAGCAAGCAAACTAGGTTAGGTTTCAACAGGAACTGGACATGATGCTGAGTTTAGATTGGTCACTCAAGCTCAGCATTCTCCAACTTCAGACCCACCACTTGCCAATGCTCCCTGGCTGCAAAAGAAAGCTGAAAGAGAAGCCAGTGGTTCACCAAGCAGTGCCATCTTTTGTGTATCCGGGCTATCTAATAAAAGGCAAGTCAAGTATCATCTAGGATGCTTTGGAGTGGTAACATCTATTATGTAAACAAAAAGAAAAAAGATGTGCTGTGCAGTCCTAAAAAAAGAAAACATTGTATTTTATATTTCATCAATAAGCAGTTGTCGGCTCAGTTCCATCTCACTCCAAAGGCTTCCTCTCCCAAGGGGAGAGGAAATAAGGACCTGGCGCTTCAAGATGTATACATCTGCTGGGCTATCTGGCTCTTTGTAATCTGTGATGAAACTATCCATGTGAATTCAAATCATGAATAGTCTCCCTCGAAATTAGAAAGTGAGCTTCCCGTTGTACCAGTGATGAAAAGGCCTTCTCCCCTCCAGGATTGAGTCAAAAAAAAAAAAAAACAACTGCAGATGGGAGTATTGCACTGACATTTCATCAAATAATAAAGAGCCCCAGATCCATTGTGAAGATTGAAGTAATTACACTTTCATACCATTTCAATGGTTTATGAGAAATAATCTTGTTTTACCAGGAGATGATTAGGGAGTATTAAAGGCGAAGTGCGTAGCCTATGGACACCGCATCTAAGGTGAGTGGCACGAGTTCATTATTACTGCAGGATGGGGCTGATTGAAGTTGAAGGGCAGACACTTTCACCCAATGACATACAGTATACACATCAGTGGAATACTAAGCCCAGACCCTGGCTGAACTAGAGCAGATGAAACACCTATAAATGGACCGTATGACTGGCAGCTTAAACTAATAGGTGCTACATTCCAAACAACACCCCCTGTAAGGCAAAACACAGCACTGCCCTCTGGTGGTGTCCAGGTAAGGCAGATTTAGACAGGTGAGGTTCTTAAATCTGAATGTGTTGCCTCTGAAGGGGGGTTGTGCTAGAAGTTTGGGGAAGCTTGGCAAAGGCCCACCATCCTGTTGGTTCAGCCCAGATAAGACGCCATTTGTAAGGCTGTGGTGCCCAGGGTTCCCCAAGAAGGAACTAAATGCATAGTTGGCCAGAAGTATAGAAGGGTTTAACTCCACATACAGACTAAAACCCCAGAAAATCCCTCCCCTAAAGTCTCTAGACAATTTCAATGCATGGTAAACAGGCTGACAACTTACCCCATACTGTTCCTAGTTGGTGCATTCCTAGGCATTCTAGTATACAATAATTTCCAAGAAAACATATAGAGTAACAGTGAAAAGTTTGGACACACCAACTCTTTCAAGGATATTACTTTAGCTTTACTATTTTTCAAATTGTAGAATAACAATGAAGACATCAAAACTATGAAATAATTGAATCATGTAGCAACTAAAAGGTGTTAAACAGATCTAAATACATTTCATTTTGTAGATTCTTCAAAGTTGCCACCCTCTGCTTTGTGGACAGCTTTGCACACTCTTTGCATTCTTTCAACCAGCTTCATGAAGTAGTTATCTGGAAAACAATAAATAGGTGTTTCTTCTTAAAAGTTTGTGGAATTTCTTTTCGTAATGCTTTTAAGACAAACAGTTGTGTTGACAAGGTAAGGTTTATATACAGAAGACCATGTCTGTACTCCAGTAGTCCATATTATGGCAAGAACAGCTTAAATAAGCGAAGAGAAATTACAGTCCAACATTACTTTAACATATGAAGGTCAGTCATATCTTAAAGCAGCGAGTGCAGGAAATTTACAGAACGTTGAAAGCATCTTCTAGCGCAGACACCCTTTTGACGAAACTGGCTGTCATGAGGACTGCCGCAGGAAAGGAAGACCTACTTACCTCTGCGACAGAAGGTACATTTATTAGCGTTACAAGCCTCAGAAATTGGCAATTAACTGCACCTGATATTGCAGCCCAAATAAATGCTTCAAAGTTTAAGTGACAGACATATCAACACCAACTGTTCAGAGGAGACTGTTTGATTCAGGCCTTCATGGTCCAATTGCTGAGAAAAAAAACACTACTGAAGGACACCAACAAGAAAATAAATTGACATTAGACCACTGGAAATCTGACCTTTGGTCTGATGAGTCCAAATTGGAGATTGTGCAGCATCAGATGACCTGGTCTTCCCAATCACTTGACCTCCATCCAGTTGAGATGGTTCTGGATGAGTCGGACCACAGAGTGAAGGAGAAGCAGCCAACAAGGGCTCAGCACATGTGGGAACTCCTTCAAGACTGTTGGAAATGCATTCCAGATGACATGAAGCTGGTTGAGAGAATGCCAGGAGTGTGCAAAACTGTCATCAAAGCAAAGGGTTACGCTGAATCTACAATATGAAACATTTTGATTTGTATAACACTTTCAGGTTGCAAAATGATTCCATATGCGTTATTTCATCATTCTGACATTTTCACTATTATTCTACAATGTGTAAAACAGTAAAAGTAAAGAAATATCCTGAATTTGTAGGTGTCCAAACTTTTGACTGGAACAGCATATAAGCAGAGACCATGTTTAGTTCTGTATTGTCTTTAAACAGAGGCATTCTTTTATTTATTTTACACACACACACACACACACACACACACACACACACACACACACACACACACACACACACACACACACACACACACACACACACTATGTACACATACAGTCGTTGGCTATGATTGAGAGCACTGTGAAGAAGAATCAATTAAGTTAATAGAGGCCAGCAGGTCTTGAAACAGCAATGGTTCCATGGGATGTGTACACTGCAGTAAGGCTGGTTAACATTGATTCAAATTGTGAGCGACAGTCTCTGTTCCTAAAACCTCCCAGTATTTCTCTACAATAGCCCAGTATTTCTCTACATGAAAAAAGTTATAATGGTGCAAGGAATGGTCAATGAAAGCATATTAAACAAGACTCTAAGTATATATGAGAGGCAGTAGGACACCAGGTGTTCTGTGAGGTTGATAGGTGTGTCTGGTATCAGAGGCAGTAGGACTCCAGGTGAGGGGTAGGTTGGTATGTGTGTCTGGTATCAGAAGCAGTAGGACTCCAGGTGAGGGGTAGGTTGGTAGGTGTGTCTGGTATCAGAAGCAGTAGGACTCCAGGTGAGGGGTAGGTTGGTAGGTGTGTCTGGTATCAGAGGCAGTAGGACTCCAGGTGAGGGGTAGGTTGGTATGTGTGTCTGGTATCAGAGGCAGTAGGACTCCACAGGTAACTCTCCAAGAAGCTCATCCAGATCATCTGCACAAAGCCAGATGGGTTTAATCACATAATATGGTGCACCTTGTTGTTTTCCCAACAACACACAGTCTTAAGAGTATCTAAATACACACCTGCGTCCCAAGACTGGTCCAGTGGTGCAGCGAGAAGCCCCTGGGGACTGCTACTGGAGCCAGCTGCAGGACCCAGTGGAGACCGAACCTCCGGCTCAGCTTCCTCATCAGCGTCATCAAACAGCAACTCCATCCGAGACACAGGGGCCCCTGGAAGCCTGGAGGACTGATCAGGTGACGCCAACAGAGGCTCCTAAATAATGCAGTGAGAGGAAGGAAATAGAAAACATTTTCCAAGAGACAAAGATTCACTCAAACATTTGCCAACGTTACACCAAAACAAACAGACAGTTGTTATCCTGGGTATCGACGTGTCACCTGGTCCGGTGGGGAATGGGTGGAGCCATCAGGGGCATAGATCCTCAGCAAGTTGTTGGGTGTCACATTCAGGTAATGGTTACGATGGGATGGAGAGAACACACCCACCTTCACGAAGCAGACAGACACAAAGACGTCTCTTTCACAACACAAACACTACGATATGTCAAGAATGGTTGATCAATCATTTGGAAGAATACGATAAATTGTTTGCACTCCAGCACTAGTAAATAGGTGTTTTATGATCCTACCTGTTTGAGCAGCAGAACTGCCCCAGTCTTGAGCTCCCCTAATCTGTCCTCTAGGAGGCGCCGGTGTACTGTGCCCTGCATCTCCCCTAGTTTTAAAGCAAAGATGCCTTGTATGAACTCATTGCTTGTCATTACATAGCTAGTAGTTGTCACTGAATCAAACCGAGAGAAGCTATATGTTAGCTAGCTAATGTTAGTGTTGGCTAATTCAGAATAATTAACTAACTGCATTTTCTAACCTAGCAAATCAAATGTTAATGTTTTGTTTGGTGCAACCTACACACACCAATTTTTAAAAATCATTTTAATGGAACCCCCCCAACATACTGTTTAAACGTTACGAAAATCTCCCCATTTGACACATCTCAAATTAAATCTATGTATCCTCTCCAACATTAGCACAATGGAGAATACTTCAGGAGGGAAATTGATTGATACTAAATAGTCCCTGGTGATCCAACCAGCATGTATGTAATAGTCCTTCATTTTAATGCTGATCCGTGATGATTACACCCTCAAAGGAGAGTTTAACCATAGACTACCTACTCGAAAACATCTCGCTCAAAGCCTGATGGGTCCAAGCAGTACTCTGAACCAAGGGTAAAGAGAACGCAAAAATAATAATAACGAGAAAAATTAAGAAATACATAGGACTACGATCAACCCAGGGCTGTTTCTCAATGTTTATACTACCAAGCTGCACACACATGTTCCGAGTGCAATACCTCACATTTCACCTCCTAGTTTACTTAACCAGGACACTGCAAGCCATGACAATGCCAATGCACAAATGACTAGCAAACTGGTGCACAAGACCATCACATCAAGCCACCTCAAAACTGTTAATGGGGTAATCCACCCCAAGAAACACAAACCAAGTAATGGTGAAATGTTCTATTAGCAGGTAAAACAAAACTGTCACCATGGTTGAATTTCTGGGTGGTCCACCAGTGAAACAGTTTTACATTTCTTTACAATTCTCTGAACACCAGATTGCCAAACCAGCTAGATGATTTGGGCACACTTGCCTAGAACATATCAATGTCTAAAGTCATGTAAAAAGGACATACACCACCTGGAAAGGACACCTGGACATCTACATTCCAATCACACACATCGACAAAGGCAACCCAATTTAACAACTCAAAAATAAACTTTGAAACCATGTATGCAAGTAAAACAGACCAACAGAAATTCAAATTACTTAAGAGGATCCAGCCTTCCATAATGACTACAAACTTGGCCTGGTTGAGTTTTTCCCCATATGGGTGTGTAGTTACACATCATGCTGAAATCAAAAGACCTATCCAAGGCCCTCAGAAAGAAGATTGATGGTCATGAGTCTGGAAAACTACACAGGACTGTCCCACCAAATTCAGACGAAGAGCAGACTGAAAGATGCTCATAGAGGTCTCTAAGAACTCCAGGGTAACATCAAAGGATCTACAGGCCTCTCTTCCACAATCAATGTCAACGTGCAACTGTGAGAAAAAGACTGCAAGAACTTTGCTTACATAGGTCAGGAAGGAAGAAGCCTCGGCCGTCAAGACAATATCAAAACACTGATGATTGCCAAAACAACACCAGGGTAAATACCAAAACTACTAGAACGTTTCAAAGTGTCAAATGTGGAGTTGATTGGTAGCCACGCCAGGCACTCTGTTTGACACTGCCTTTCAAGATAAGAACCACATCCCAACCGTAAAGCATTAAGGCAGTGGCATTATGGTATGGGGCTGCTTTGCCGCCTCAGGGCCTGGCCAACTTGCCATCACAGAGTCAACAATGAATTTCATATTGTACCAGAGTATTATTGAGTAGCAATGGTAATGGAATGGCTGGACAAAGCATAGAAATCAATCTTATTGAAATTCTGGTGGAGGGGGGATGATGAAGTGGGCCGCACATACAAGAAAGCCTTCAAACGCAAAACACACAAAGCAGTGCTGTAAAGAAAAATAGGCAAGAATTCCTTCCAAGTGATTTAACAGACCGACATTACAAGAAACTGCTACATGAACTTAATTCAGCCAAAAGGGGGCAACACCAGCTAATGAAGCTTGGGGTGCACTTTTTCTCCACCATGAAATGGCATTTCTTTCTATCTGGTCTTTACACTTTCCCTCACAGTCTCCCCGCTTGAGTGTTGTTACGCTTTCCCTCAATGTCAGCCCGCTTCAGTGTTGTTACGCTTTCCCTCAATGTCAGCCCGCTTCAGTGTTGTTACGCTTTCCCTCAATGTCAGCCCGCTTCAGTGTTGTTACATTTTCCCTCAATGTCTCCCGACTAAGTCTGCTACATCTTTGCTAAATTGGGTTCCATTTTTAGGCCTATTGGTGAATGAGTGGTCATTATTCTCCCTTGCTTGCAGACTAGTGTTGCAGTTGCCCCAGTTACCTACTAGCTGACGTCCCCCTATTAACAGCCTCCCCCTATTAACAGCCACCCCCTATTATCGGCCGTTTCTATTGGTTGGAGAACTAAATCCTCTCAAGTTCAAAAATTAAATGCACTGGAAAACAACGGTACGTTTTGGTAATACACCCTTTCAGCTAGCCCACCACCATTTTTAGAGATGTATGGAGGTTAGATATTTATTTTTGAGATTTTAAAAATTTAATTCATGGAAATACAAGTTTCAAATCATGAAATTCGACTTGCGCAACAGACCAGACATCATGTACTATCAAAGTGATCAGTCTTTTTTTCTGCACCAGAAGGCATGAAAGGTAGCTAAAACTTTCTAGTAAACACTAGAAAATTGAACAGTCATTTGTAACACAAATAAAAAGGAAATAAAATGTTATTGAACAAAATGATAAGGTGACCGATAATAGGGGACGGTGGATGATAATAGGAGGTGGTATTTTTTAGCCACGTCGCTAACCAACTAGCTGAAAATAGCAATATTTCCACTGAAATTTCAGAAATGCTAAATAATGACATGCTAGTTAACATCTGTATGTCTCTAATAATCACAAAACATTGACAACTTGATCAAATGATTACTTAGTACAAGATATATTTCAAAACTGCTGTTGGCTATGCCAAGAATAAGGGGTTCTACGCTAGACACAGATGAGCTAGAAATGCAAACTTTAAAGCTCAACACAGTAGCCAACATTTATATATTTATTTTTAATTTTATATTTACATATACTCAAACTGATTAAGCAGCACAGTTTAAGCAGTTTTAAAAAATGTTCACATGTTGACATTGACTAGGCATTATTGAATACACTAAGCAAATCTAACCAGCCAGCCTATCTTTAGAGAGCGTTGCATTGTGGGTTTTGTAGTAAACGTGACTTAGAGTTATTCAACACATTTCACATGCTCGCTAACTTAATGAAACTATATGTGAGATTACGGCAATGAAAATAAATTAAGCTTGACACGACACATGATAGCGCTGATTGTGATATGCTGACATGATGATAGACTAATGGTTAGCTATACGATCACTGACTGCCTCCTATGTGATTTGGCATGTAAGACAGTTATCTTTTGAATATTTGGAGAACATGTAAGACCTAAAGAAGATCAACACCTCACTACTCATGCTATTAAAGAAGTTCACTCCAGCTTTACGATTTTGTTCATGGATCAAAAGTAGACAGAATCTAACAACAAAATGCAAAAATGGATCACTACATATATTGTCATACACTAGAATGCGGTATACCACAGGAAATTTGTGTGGCCTGAGGATAATTACCAGTTTATGTTGATCTTTTTAAGCAAAGAATATGGCCAATGTTAGTGTTAGTTAGGACTAGAGCCTCCAAACATCTTCAGCCCCATTCGGCCCTACCTGTGGGATCCCTGAAAACAGCCTTGGCATCAGCATGTGTGTGGAGGATGCTCTTCAGTACCACAGCCATGTTGGGGACCTTATTTTTAACCAGCTGTTTTAGAGCTGCCTGGGGGGGGGGTGAAGAGAGAAGGAGGGAGGAAGCAAAAAAGCAAGAGGAGAGAAGGAAGGAGAACATAAAGAAGGGAAAAGGGAAACATTTGTATTAGAGTGTTAACTACATCAAAAAGCTGCTTTTATCTGTGGCACGTCAAGGTGGAAAAAAATACTAACCATTAAGATGACTCATGTGTGATGGCGTTTAGGATAATAACCACTAACACCCCAGCCACAGGTCTGTAATTTGTAGAGCATTTACTGACAGACATTCTCCAGAGACCAGGGCGATTAAAATACAATAGATCTTAAGTCAAGCTATGAAAACATATGCAAGTGTTTCATTTCTTTTATACCTTAGGATATAAGCTACGTAAATTTTCTAACATTAAATATGCAATAAATATATTATGCACATTGCTGAAGGGTATGCTGTCACAGCCTATGGAAAATGTCTTGAAAAGTGACTGAAAGGGTAATGTGTATGAAAATGAATAATGTTAGATTTGGAGGTTACCTTTCGAAGGACCATGGCCACACTGTAAGAGTGCAGAAAACAGGAGGGGTTCCTTTCATCCAATCCCATCTCTGCCTTCATCGCTGCCCATGGACCTCCACCGAAATCCTCTTCCTCTGCCTGAGAGCTGGGAACCTGGCCACACAAGTTCACACACACCCACAAGTTCAAACAAGCTCACACAAATCAAAAAAGCCAACTAACATTTGTAGAGACAGTAAGTACTGAATAAAAAGCTAAATGAATATCACAACAACATTCTGTAAACGTATCGGCTACTCTGTGCGCCAGTACCTGACTGGCCATTCGAGCCAAGGCACCGTGTGCAGGTGTCTGAGGAATGGCCACCACAATGTCATCCAGGCTCTGCCCATGGAGCTGCTTCAGGGAGAGAACAGAAACCCACAGTAGACTGGTATTGCAAACAGAGTGATTAAATGAGACTAGCAATAACCAAAAAGGCAGGAAAAGGGTCCTGTCCCAAATTGACCCCTAGACCCTACACCTTTGTTTAGAGCTAAAAGGTTATAATTGGGCATTGTAACATGGCATATTAGAAGGCAAGATGAAACAATGACCAAATTGGTAAGTGTACAGACTGGTGGGGATTTTGGGATTGGGTCAGAGACTTGCCTGTTGGGGCAGCATTCCAGCAGGGCCGGGGAAGCGGCGCGTATTTGGCCGGGCGTGGTCCAAACGAGGCCGATGTGGGGGTTTGTTGGAGTTGGACACCAGCCGGACCAGGTGGTTCGTGAAGACGGGAGTGTGGAGCGAACGGGGTGTAAGACTGGGGGAAGACATGGGTTCACCAAACCTACCAGAGGCTGGGGTGACAGGGTGGCTACGTCCAAGAACCAGAGGGGAAGTGCAGGGCCGCTGTGCCTGGGAATGTGGTCCTCTGACTGGCCTAGGGGTCACAGGCCTGAGGATGGGGCTGGTGAAGGGGGAGGAGGGCATGGTGAGGACAGGGAACACTGGGCCCAGGTGTGGAGCAGGAAAAAATTTAGCACTTGGACAAGGGCCAGGGGAGGAGCCAGGTAATGGAGACCTGAGGTGTCTGCGGTCAGGTGGGCCAGACATTTGATTGGAGGAGACAGATCTCAGACCTACACTGGGGGTAGTTTGAACCACACCACAGGCTGAAGTCTGTAGTCTTTTGGCCAGGGATACAGAGTCATCTATGGGAATGGTCGTGTATGGAGTTGGGGTTGTAGCTGGAGGCATTTCTTGGACCAGAGCCTCAGTCTCCATCTGTGGATCACTTTCATCCAGGTCTGCCAGGTCAACATCCCAGTCGTCGAAGTCATCCTGAGGTAAAGCCGCACCTCGCTGTTCTCCGGTGTCTGAGTGAGTCTTTTGGGAAATTATACATGGCCCCCTGCTTAGTGTAGCAATGTGGGGAGGTGGAAATGGCCGCGGTTGTTCACTTGTAGAAAGCTGTCTCAATCCCAAAGCAGCAGAACATCCTATAGTGCTTGATGTGGTGCTCTCTGGCCCCGGGCCAGCTGACAGCCTCTTACTAGTAGGTATCAATTCTGCAGATAGTTGGTGTAAGTTCTTCTGGCCATTGGGAACAACTGGTGAGGTTCTCAGGACACAGGACTGTGCTGTAGAGGTCACGCTGGTTACAGACACTGATGGAGCAGACCAGTCTATCTCAAGTAGGTCCTAAAACACAATAGTAATGGATACAATTACTGTAAAAAAACATGTGAGATATCAGCATTCTACAGCATACAACTAGTTATTGTCCATATAAGGATTTATACTTTGGGCTATGTCTCATAGCGCAGGTGTTTATAATTTACTAAATTACCACAGGTGGGAGACGATAGATATTATCATGCTGTAACGAATATTATTAGCACCTCATCATCGAAGTCCTCCCCAATATTAAATAAGCCATTCCACTTGCAAGTCTGAAAGAAAAAAAACATCTTAAAATATTAAGAACAAAGTATTTGTTGTAAACAGCAACGTCAGTTAGCATGCTAAACGCTTTTCTCATGAGAAAACTAGTGGCATTCGCCTAATATCCTGGGACTAGGGGACCAGAGCTAACCTACTCCAGTAACTACGTGTTGCTAGTTCGGCTTAGCTAGCAAACAAACAAGATATATTCATCTTACCATCGCAGTCATTGGATTTTGCGTCTATTGTCTTCTCTAGCCGACTATTTACATTCATACAATAGATCAATGGAGAATAAAAATGACATTTCATTCAACCCTGATAAAGATACGTTATAGAAAACGCAACGAATTCGCAAGCAAAGGTTGTTAGGGTTGTTTCGCTAAACTTGAAATCTTCTGTGAGGTTGGCGCCGCCACGTTCAAGTAGAACGTAACTACGTAATCAATGTACGTTGCGTGACGTTAGAGATGTGGCCATCACTATCGCCACCACTTGTCTGAATATCTCAGTGAATGACGCAGTCCATATATCAGCTTTCATTCTCCGTCTGTTTATAGCTGATACCAGTCTAAACTTGTGTTGGGACAACAACATCTTGTGACAGTTATTTTCTGCACGGACATTTGGACGCAACTATAAAAAAAAACATAAGAAATAGATGAAAATACATCTGTACAACAGAAAATTTACTTAATTTTGTACAGTAAAGGTATTTGAGTTTACATTGAAATTAAATGTCCTCTTTCTTGGTTACAAGTTCAGGGTGAGTAGAACGTTATATTAACAGCATTAATACTATGTAGAGTCAGTACTTTAAAAGAGAAGAAAGTGCAGACAAAGATAATTTTTACTTTCTGATTTTTTTATTTGATTAACGTCTTCATTTTCCTTTAGTAATATTCAGAACTCTAGGTTTGTAGTCAGTTTGCTGAGTGGCATATGCTGCTGTGCATAAGTAATGTTCCACTCTGTATTCAACTAACATGTTCAAGTGTTTTAAATTTGTTGCTCAAACCCCTCTCTTATCGTTCTTGGGAGGTTGCTTGAGATTCTGCCCCAGTATTGGGTGTCATGTCCAGGGACACATTTGCCTTCAGCTCAGCTGCCTTGAACTCCCTGAGGGTGGATCAGGAGCTTCAGGAGTGGGAGGACAGACAGCAGACACTGGCCCAAATGAGAGCTATGAACAGGCCACCTTTGTTCCAGTCCCCTGGGACTCCCCAGAGACAGCAGCAGGGCCTTCAAGAGGTACGCGTCTATGAGGCCAGATGCAGAGACACCACCATCCACAACACCTTCATGTGTGGGGACATGAAGGGAGTATACACTGTGCTGAAGGACCCCTGCATGGTCAACGCACTGATGGAGACAGTACATGAGGAGATGGTGTGGGCTCCGGAGCTGGGTAGGTAATATCAAACACAAAATATAAACTCACTTGTATTTTATTCTTCACCATTGTCCTTGTGTTATCTAAGCCCTACAAAGCTTAGTGCTATAGCCCTCAATAGAAAAATGTTCTCACCCAAGCTATTTAACTCTGTCGCAACACCTTTGGTTGTATATCTGTGCTGCCAGCAGGGCAGTGGTTTTTCACTTAAGACATGATTTGTATTCATGGCGGCTAGCCCCATCCAGACACTCACTAGACCCTGGTAGGCTGCGTATGACTAGCAGTTGAGCAGTGGGGTAACAAGTGTTTTATTTCTAGTCACACCGGCATTAAACTGAAAAAGAAATTACGCAGTGCTGCCACCCAGTGGTCAATGAGAGAGTTTGCAGTACGAGTTCTCACTTGGGGAATACATTTTATATTTTAATCCAACAAAAATGTTTGATCCGGGAGTCTTCACTTTTTCATTTGCACCTAGTATTATGTTAACATTCACAGATTTTCTTCACTTAACCCACTAGTTGTCAAAAAAAGCGTAATAAAAGCATATTTGAAAATAGTTATAGTGCATCTTTTAATGTTTTTTTCTAATAGATAAAGTAGTGCATTGGCTTTCCTATATCTGAGAGATATCTAAAAAGTGTGGGAAATTACTTCTCTTGACCAATATTTGTTCATTTGTATCAGTTTAATGCAAAGCAAATGGACATGCCTACCTTAAAAAAGCTCCTTTGTAAATTGTGTGCATAACGGAGAAGATATTCCAACACCTCTGTGTTCATAATAATCCCCTGAATTTAACTTTTGTATGTATCCTAAATGTTTTGGTCATAAAATCTAGGAAGACATTATTGTGATGTTACTGTGATTTACTCTGATTTTACAATTAGAAAATCCTAGCCATCCAATAAAAAAGCTCTCTTCTAGCCAAGGTTCTTTGCTTTTATGTGTTGTGTTGCACTTAATCTCACGCGGTTGGTGCACAAACCATTTAAATGGATTGTCTTATCAGAGATGTTCACTCTAAAAAAACACCTAAATGAGAGTCTAATAGTCACTATGCAAAAAAGTCTCTATCATCAACACCAAGGGGTTTATACCTGTTGGAAGCGATCTCTTAAGTATCAGACACTGCAAGCGTACAGCTATTATAAAATCAACACAACATATCACACACTTGTATAATAATTATCTTTCAGGGCAGTATAGAATTGTATAATTTCATTGTTTTTCTAAAATTTTGTTTGAGAGTTGACGAATGAAAACAATGTATTTCCTACACTTTAATGCTAAACAAGGTCACATACATTTTGCATTTAAATTTACTCATTCAGCAGATGGTCTTATCCCAAACAACTTACAGTAAGTGCATACATTTTAAAAGACCTTGGTGAAACAACCACAGTTTAATAGTGAGTGCATTCTACTCAATTAGTTATTGGTAAAGGTCAGTGCTAGAAAGAAGCCCATACAACTAAACTTAAAACATAAAAAGTAAACAAAAGATAACAGACAGAGGTGGTGGAAGTGTAACTATTTTAAGTACTCTGTGAAAAGGTGAGTTTTCAGGTGTTTTTTTAATATAAGTAGAGACTCTGCTATCCTAGCCTCCAAGGGAAGCTGGTTCCACCACTGAGGTGCCAGGACAGAGAATAAATACAATAGAGATAATTGGGAGAACATAAAACAGAATTGTGGGCCGTCTCCCCTTAATTGTTTTTGTTAACCTTTATATAATAATCATATAATAATATATATAATAATTAGGTACATTTGGAGAGAAAAGTGAATAAATTATATCTCACTGTAGAAAAGGTTAGATGAAAATGTTTCATCTGTTCCAGATTTGTTTTATGTATATACTAACTGTCACTCTAACAGGAATGTGGACCCTGAGCTCCAAGATCAAGCAGACGTCTGCATTACGACTGGCTGCCAGCAGTGGGCACTTTGGCTGTGTGGAGGAGCTGCTGTTCCGTGGGGCAGAGGTGGAGGCTGACCCTGGTGGCAGCACAGCCATGCATGATGCCTGTATAGGTGGCCATGACAACTGTGTCAGGCTGCTGCTAGCCCATGGGGCAGGCCCTAACCTGCTGTCAGAGGATGGCAGCGCACCCCTTCACCTGTGCAACACCGCCCAGACATTCCGGTGAGTGACAGCAACCTGGAAGCCATACAGTCACTTATTATTGATACATAGTGGAAAGTTTCAAAGGTTATAGAGCAGGTGGGCCTGTTGTTTTAGATGCTAATGAATGATGAGCTCATAAGTTTGGGTCTACTCTCTCTAGTTGTGCTGAGCTGCTGGTGAAAGGTGGGGCAGATGTTAACGTGTTAACCCGTGAAACAAAGCTAACTCCCCTCCATGTGGCGGCTCGACGGGGTCTGGAGGAGCATGTGAAGCTCTTTCTGTCCCATGGAGCTGACGTGTCAGCCAAGAACCGCGAGGGCGAGACCCCACTCAATGCAGCTTGTGGTGGGGCTGAGAGGCCTGCCGAGGCGGGGCGGTACCTCCGTGTGGTCCAGATGCTGCTGGGAGCTGGAGCAGACCCCTGCACTGCAGGCAGGAAGAACCACACACCCCTGCATAATGCCTGCAGTAACTGCAGCCCACGCATCACGGAAATCCTACTACAGCATGGGGCCAAAGCAGACGTGCAGAACTCTGCAGGGTACACACCAATGGACTGTCTGTTACAGGTGGGATTACGGGTTTGGGCTAAAGGCAAGCAAAGTCAGAGAAAATTTGTTCTGGGGTCAAAGCATTTGGACAGAAGGTTGTATTTATCATTGTTATAATCAGTAAGTGGGAGATAAAACATATTACAACGCACTGTCCTGTTTGCAGGTGGTGGAGGATTTCCCAGACCAGCATCCTGAGGTAGTAGCACGCTCTCTGCTCAACCACGGTGCCAGGGCTGGAAACAGTTTGGTACGTCACATTTTTTAACTGTAGTGTGTTGTGATACATTATATGCACAGCCAAAACTTACTTTTATTTTTGTTTGAATGAAAACATTTTAAATTCTTGTTCTTGCACTTCTAGGTAGGCATGTTTTGAAGGATAAAATATGTAATTATAGTAATAACCCACAGCTTTCCTCCGTATAGATGTTGAAGCTCTGTCTCCTCTCCCCTGCTACTCTGGAGGTGTTGCTTAACTGCTATGCCGTGGTCCCTTCCTGCGAAGACTGGATGGAGTCCATCCCTCCTAAGATATATGAGGTTGGTCCATTTCACAGCTTTCAGCTCTCTCCTACACTGTATTGCCTGAACGACCTAATGTCTTTCTTTCTATTCCCTTCATCCGGTCTCTGTTCCCAGGCATATCAATTTTTCTTTGACTCTGTGAGGAAGATGACTAGCCAACCACGCTCCCTGCAGCACCTGTGTCGCTGCACTCTACGCCAACACTTAGGGAAACATATTGACTCATCTATCAGTAGATTCGACATCCCTGTCTCTTTGAAGGAGTATTTATTACTTGGGAATGACGGGGAGATCCGGTGAATGAAGTGGAAGTGGGCAGAAGCCATGTGAGGGGCAGAAGCCATGTGAGGGACTTAACTTGTAGTTACAATAACCAAAGGACTTGTTGCAATACTTTGTTTTCTGTATTAATGTATGAATAAATCAACTTTCTATTTTGTGTATGTGAAAGGGTAATGATAATTGTATTGTTACATTTCTGACCTTGTATGAATTGTTTATGAAGCTATCAAAATAGACTGCTCGTGCTGTTTCTTGTGTACAGGTGTAAGCATCCACCCAGTACAAGTACACACATGTTAAAAATGTACAATGCAAAATACATTGATGCCTTTAATTGTTGTCTAATTCGAGCACATGTAGGAGAAAGAATGTGGGTGGATTTGCGAGGTGCACTTTCCTATTATTTACTTTCCTTGGTCGCGATTTTGCCCGTTTGCGTACCAGCTACGCAGGCGGTTGACTGACCTACGTGGTAGTCACGCAACGTCATCTTTGTTATGTAGGCCTTCTCTGGTTGTGTTGTTGGGCTTGTGGCTAGTTTAGCATGGTAGCCTGTCTTCAAATATGATTTAAATACATAGCAGGTAAGCAAACCTCGCATTCTTCACTATTCAAATGTGCGCATAATATCGAGCAATAGAATGCTTTCTATTTTTGAAAATGATGTAGAACTGTCAATGTGTAAAGCTAGCGAACGAAGGTCATTCTTGTTGGTCTTACTAGCACAAACAAAGCTACACAGAACTGTACTGTAGCTCGCTAACTAACCTATTTTTGTGTGTCTTTTAATATTCGTGTAAACATTGAAATGCCTTTCTGATTAGTCTGTAGTTCTCCATTGAAAGGATGCCCAATGCACTAGCTGTACACTAATAGTAAAGACATTAGTGACATGTTATAACGGGTAAAAGTAGACAACGTAGCTAACTAGCTAACAAACGTTTCTCACAAAACGATGCCACAGACGTTAACTATCACTGACAGTGACGCCGGTAACGATACAGGTCTCTGCACACAGACCTATAATCATTTTTCTCTCTGTACTTCGAAAAATAGTGGTTCAATATCTTTAGGAATCTGATGCATTGTTATACGTGTTTCCTCTTGCTTTTGAATAGACACCGAGGACAGAGATGGCGGTGTGTGCACTGACCATGGATGGGCTAGGAGACGAGGTGACTGCAGCAGGCGGTGTTTTTCTTCTGATATTGGCCCTGGTCCTGGCTTGGCTCTCCACACACGTGGCTGACCGGGGGGACCACATCCTGGGCACTATCCTGACAGTCGGGGCCCATGCCTCTCTAATTGGGCTAGGGGGCAATGACAGTTATAATGGAGGGCCTCCCAGTGCAGACAACCCAGAGCAGCAAACCCCTACCCCCACCCAGGAGAACAAGCCAGAGGAAGGTGAACCTGGATCTGAGAGAGATGGTGAGGGGACTGGTGAGGGGACTGCTGGAGCTGGAGTAGATTTACTGTTGAACATACAGGGGAAGAAACCTCATAGATACCAGCCTGACGACGACGATGATGATGATGATGATGACGAAGAGGATGACTATGAGGAGGAAGAGAAGGTTCAGAAGCTGAGCACAACGGTCTCCTGCACCAGCATCACAGTTCGTTTAAAGTTCCTGAATGACACTGAGGAGGTAGCTGTACTCAGGCCCCAGGACACAGTGGGTCTATTGAAGAGGTTAGTATGATAAAGCAGTTCATTAACATTTTGGGTTTAAAAGCTTTTTTGGGAAAAACGCACATCTCTCTGATAGTCTTACAGAAACCTCTCTTTGTCATCTCTAGTAAGTACTTCTCTGGGCGGGAGCGTCAGATCAAGTTGATCTACCAGGGTCAGCTGCTTCACGATCCAAAACGGACTCTGCTCTCCCTTAACATTTCTCACAACAGTGTAATCCACTGTCACGTGTCCCAGGTGCTGCAGGAGGCCAGCCCAGAGGAGGCGGCTGGGTCCGGTGGGGGAATCAGGGCTGCCGGCCTGGCTCTGAGCACCAGCAGCTTGGTGGTACCTGTGTTTGTTGTGATGTTAGCTGTGGTCTGGTACTTCCGTATCAACTATCGTCAGTTCTTCACCGCCCCTGCTACCATCTCCCTGGTGGGAGTTACGGTGTTCTTCAGCTTCCTCATCTTCGGGATGCATAGCCGGTGAATGGGAGAGGAGGCATCTGAGTAGGAGAGTGAGGCTGAATGACGGCTGCATCCGGCGGTGCCCAGAGAAGGAATGAGCCAAAGTAAAGATTCCGGGGCCTTTGTCTCAGGCACCACAATACTGAACTGGAGTCCAGACCCTGGGCGTGCCTGTGTTTTGTGCATGCACCAGCAAATAATGTGAGATCGATTGTATGTGCCGCGATTCAAGTAATCTGGAATGTGTGTCAGTGTAAAGCAGAGTATATAGTGAGCTGTAATTTTGCTTGGCAGAAAAAACATTGAGTGATTGCGTAGGTCCATCAGCATCACAGCCAGGACCACAGGCTGCTTGGCCCACTGAGTCACTGGTATCATCTGGCCAGTTGGGCTCCACATTGTCTATTCTGTGTTAGCTTGATCTCATTAATTAGGATAATGCGTTGATTTGCGTCAAGACAGCATTATCTCTTCATTTCTCATAACAACATAAAGATTGTTGCTGTTCCAGAAATGTTTTGTCCTTTTGATATATTTGACAAGTACATATCCTCTTTTGCAACAGAAACAATGTGATTATATTACAATTTAAGACTTGGATGTAGATTAACTACTGGCTGTATCCTTTATAATGGTAGTGTGTTGGCTTTCTTTCCAGTTTTTTGGGAATGAGCTTTCACCTAATTGTGGACAGCGCTATTACTAAGCAAAACGTTTCATAAGGATATTTGTTTGTTGACATTATCTTAATTAGAGATAATTTAAACAATTCAGGGTCCACACTTAATTAATTTAAAGAAAATAAGCACCATGTCTTTGAAAAAAAATATGTAATATAATGTATATACTGTAGATTAAGAATGAATCGGGTGAAACAGCATGTGGCACTTCAGGACTTGTAGGGAGAATTTCACACAGATCTCTTTAGGAGTCCTTTTACCCCTCAAGTTAGTTTGTTTCACTTCAGGGCTGTGATTCAGATTAAAGAACTTTAAACCAATTGGTACCTGGATCAATATGATATATATTGGACAATATAACAGAACGCAAGACACCTGAATGACACTCGATTTTATTCAGACTTAAGGAAGCCTCAAAACACATGAGACACTAGGATATAAAGAAAAACTAGCTGTGCATCACATTATCATATACAATTGACATTTTTTTTGCACATGCACACACACGTGCTTGAGTATAAAAAAATAGTTTATTTTTTGAAAAGTCACTTCTATTGCATCATTTGTGCACAATCAAATGTTGAGACACACTGATGCACACTTACACAAATATACAGTTATGCAGCATTAACAAAATTCAGGCAGTTCTTTACCCTGTCAGTAAAAAGTGCCAAATCAAATGAGTCACACCCAAAGTAGGTGGGGTTTTTACTTGAGAAGGTTGATTACCATGATGATCCTCTATTAGTGAACATTCAGTGATGTCATACTTTGTTATCCCCAGCCTGGATGGTATACATGAACACTAAGGGTATACAAGATGCTCCCTTCCTAGTACAGTCTGTTGGGCCTCTCAACCAGGAATGAATAACTATAAATATAACTTAACCCATTAGCTAGAGTTAAACCAAGAATAGCAGTGGCTGAACCATCCCATACAACAGCAATGCCACTTCTGTTGCAGGTGACGGCAGATTTGAATCCTACAAGCACATACACACTGCAAGTAAGCAAAAACAGTTGAAGACTTTGAAAGCAAGTCATGCACATGCTTTGTTTCTCTCTGCTGTGACCTAAGTGGTGCAGAATGACCAGGTATTATTGAGCAAAAAGCAGGTTCAATATACTAAACCATTATTCAATAAGAAGTGACGAGTGTACTCTGGTAAAAGCACCTTGGAGAGACTTCACACTGAAAATATTACACTAGAGACTGACTGGCTAAAAGCACGGTTTAGCACTGAGATCAATCAGTATGTATACAGTATCCAATTAAATCATGATTATTTCACACAGGCCATATCACATGTATAGATATACAAAAACAGAATGGCTCACTCAATGATACACGTCAGGATCTGCATTGATACTTTTCTAAGAACACTTAATTAAAAACAAATTCTCACTTGGCAGTCAATGTAAACCAAAAAAAGTTAAATATTCAAAATGACGTACACTGACTCAATCACAATGGCACATTTAAAGATGCATAGTTATTTCAATAGAAATTAAATCACACAGGCTCACAACATGTAAAACAGTACATTTTACACAACACCCATTCATACACGCACAAATACACCACTGTGCAATACAATGCTATTACTGATAACACCACCATTAGGTACCCCGCTATTGCTGAAACCACAAGATGGTACTGACATCCTCCAACTAGAAAAATCAACGTTCCAGGATGAAGGTGATCCTATTATAATAATTTTTTGAGTCCACTAATCTCCTCATAAACCCAGACACTTTCACTCACACCAGTAGCATGACCGTACAAAAACAAGACAGAAAGTAAAAGGAAAAATCAATGTTTTCTGCAGGAGAAAACATATCAGTGCACAAAAAAGCAGAGTGATTGGTCCCATGTCTGAAGTCAAAATCACTGGTTTACAAAAACAGAATAGGTAAACAACCAATGACCCTAATGTTTCTTTACTGGAATTGTAAATTATTGTCTTCAACAACAAAGAAATGCAAATGGTGATCAAATTAAGGGTTGCTTTTTCCAGTTAATGGGTTATCATTTTATTTCCAAGGAGGAGAGGGATCTTTATAATTCTGTTTGTGAGGAGACCATGACTTGACAGGTTGGGGGAGCTGAATGGGTCAATAGTCTATATGTCACCCAACAGTCACCTTCCTGGGTATGGTGGAGTGGAGAGGCAGCTCTAAGACCGGTGGGAGGGCCAACTGGGAATCCTTTAGTTGAGGTTGTCATAGATACTGGGGGCAGGGGGAACTGGAAGCTTGGGCTTCTTTCTGTTGGCTTGGCCTGCTAGGCAACCCTGTGAGGTGCTACCCCCGACACTCCCACTGCCGCCGCCGCCGCCTCCTCCTGTGCTGTTTAGAGACGTCTTCTTCTTCTTCTTCGGCTTCTTGGAGTCTGAATTGTTAGTGCCTGGGAGAGAAATGGAAAGGTGATGAGATGAGGTTGAATTCCACTGTAGTGAATGCAGAATGTGGTCCTGAATTTAGCTCTCTTACTGGCTTTGGAGGAGGCTGAATCGGAGGGGGAGATGTCAGAGGATCCATCCCACTGCAGGCGACTCATGAGGACCTGTCCGTCAGAGGCGTCGTAGCCATCACTCTCCACCGCCGTGTTCGAGTCGGGCAGGGATGTTCTGGAAGAGACATCGACCACTTTAGATCAGACCAACTACCGGCTGCCCGCGCGCACGCACGCACGCACACACAATCATTCCCCATACCACACACACTGTAGGACTACATTTGGCCTACAGTGCTCAATTGCTAACTAACACATTCCAGCCTCATAGATAATCCCTATCCATCTAACTGACACAAAACTTCCAGAAATAAACGATCATTCAATACCACAGCTCACACAAACACCTGTACATTTAGGGACAGCACATTCACCAATCAAGATCAAATATATCAGTTCTAGGAATAAACCACAGTCTGAGAGCCACTGGAGGTCTGGGGGGGGGGGGCACACTCACGCGGACAGCCCCAGGAGGAACACCCTGACAGCCCTCCTCTGTTGGTCCGTGTGCTGGGGGCACCGCTGGGACCTGGCAGGGACACAACGTGGCATTACATATCCCCGAGGAACAGCTCCTACAGCGGCCCGCCTACCCAGGCCAGGGCCACGGCAGAGACGCAAGGGAGACACTGAAACAAACACCACCACTGACCAATCCGATGAATGTTCAGTTAGGCCTTCCACCAAATTAGGCAGACAGTGCCCAAATTGGGGTCTTGCATAAATAGTCCAATTTGGAAAAGATCTGTTTAGTCCCATCGAAGATTCATTTTTATAATTTGGTATTTCATATTTAATAAAAAAAAACAACATAAAAGCCAATAACTGATGCCAGCCATCAAATAATTTAGAGAGGAATGTTTTATTAACTGACGCCAGTCATCTAATACTTCAGAGAGGAATGTTTGAATAACTGACGCCAGTCATCTAATACTTCAAAGAGGAATGTTTGAATAACTGATGCCAGTCAACTAATACTTCAGAGAGGAATGTAATAATAACTGATGCCAGTCAACTAATACTTCAGAGAGGAATGTAATAATAACTGATGCCAGTCAACTAATACTTCAGAGAGGAATGTTTTAATGTTTGCCACTTGTGTACCCCAAAGTCAGTCCCAACTACCCAAGACCACTCATGACCACTCATCAACACAGCACTGAAGCTGATTCCGTTTAAACATCTCACAGAGACAACATGCGGAACGGTAACCACGAGCGTCTGCTGGCAGGCTCCACAACCAAGCAGGACCACGAGGCATTCACAAAAGACGTTCCTGACTAGCACTAAAATCTGACAAGGTCCATACTAAGCGGCAGGCCAAGGATGGAAACAGTACCTTCCAACAAACTTCCAGAAAGTTGTCTTTCGGCACAATACAAACCTAAATGGCTCATCATAATCCGCAACATAGACTCAAACTAATATGCCAGAAAAACAAAAAAAGTATTAATGAGCGTGTCATAAAAGTGTGTGTACATGTGTTATCCGATAGCATGTGAGTACGTGTGTGTAATCTGATAGTATGTTCAGTGGCAAAGAACAGACTATTAGATGGCATGCTGTGCAGATAACATGGGAAAACCCTACCTGGTGCACATCTTCTTGGTGTGCTCAGAGATCACTCCACATTGCTGCAGACAGGTGGCAGTGTAGTTAAGAGACAAACCATTCATACACACAGTTGATTAATACCAATTGATTATGGGGGGTTGTGTATATACACAGTAGCAACAATATTGATTGTTTTAGCAATATTACTCTTTTAGCAATATTAAAAACACAAATAATTTCCCATTTCATTAAATTATGCTGAAAATAAAGAACCTGTTTGATTTCACACATTGACATTTCCAAATTGCAGAATGGATGCCTTACAGAAACATTAGTTTATTATTGTAATTCAGAAGAAAAACAAATGGCATGACCAAATTTATTGGTACCCAAGACCTTATAATATTTGGTTCCACATCCTTCGGCAAAGATAACTGCAGTTGAACAGCTCTTGTAACCATCAGTAAGCTTCCTGCACTTCTACTGGCAACCTTGCCCATTCTTCAGCCGCAAACCATTCTAGTTCTGCTAAAATCTGGACTCATGGCTGACCACTTTAGAAAAGGCCAGCATTTCTTTCTCCAGAGTGATTTCTGATGTGCATTTGGGGGCGTTCCTGCTGGACTCTGACAAAGATCTAGTATCTGGACACCAGGCTAACCATTGCACTCCATAACACCTTGCTCATCAACTGATATCATGATACATTTCACACATTCAAGTGCACCAGTACCAGAGGCAGCGAAGTAACCCCACAGCATCATTGAAACTCTGTCCGTTTTCTTTCTCTGAAACCCTGTTGAGTGTAACGCACTTGACACTTACCAAAGGTTAGATAACTCCATATTACTTGCCTCTAAACCTAATTATCAACAATTTGGCACATTGTCCAGTGTTAGAATCTGCAACTACTGACTGGTACTGAGATATATATTGCAAGTGTTCACCCCCTTTCGTACGACAAACACGCTGTGGTGCAAGTTTTAGTGACATCTTAACATTGCATGATTGGATTCTGGATAGAAGCCTACAGAATAAAGTTCAAATGGATTTGAACCAATATACCTTTATCCCCCTATCTTAAATAAAGTTTTTGAAGGAAGGACCACCTAAAGAGCAACTTTATGTGAATAGTACATTTTTTACCACGTACGACAGACTTCTAGTCCCAAGGACTTGTCGTGTGGATGGGAGATAGAAATAAGAGTTACTCACTGTTGTCAAGAGAGACCTCAGTTCGTCAGGGCCTAAGGTTTCGTAATTGATACCAGTATTATAGTTGTACTGCAGCGAGAAAGGAGAGAAGATATCAACACACTGAGATGTGTACTATAACAGCAAATGTGAACCATTTCAAAAATGTATTATAGTTACCTTGTATGGGTCTGTATTGACACTACTACTAAGCTCCCCTGGAAGAGAGAACAGCACATTATCCATCTGTCTAATTAGCACTGATTCAGAAAGACAGGATTTGCAAAAATCATTGAAATACTTCCAACATTACACATTACAAACTACAGATTTATACGCTGGAAAGCAACATAGGATTAAGTAAAGTTCGCGCCTGCTATGGACCAGTGACAAAGGAAAGACACCACATTTAACCATTATGCAATAGCAAGCATTAAATGTATACACAGGCCAAGATATAATGAATACAAAATGTTTTCATAGAATGTTCATCTGTTTGTGATTAAAATTGAATAAAATTTAAATCATACTGGTGTAGATTGAGTTGAGGTAATTTATTACAGTGGGACATTCTGGAACCTCCATTCATTATCAGAAGTATGAACAGTAACCAGCATCACTGAAAACTAATCATCAATAAAGAGAAAAGGTAAAAGGCATTGGGGGATGGTAGAAAATAGTTAAGTAATGGAAGTGAATTATAAAGAGGAAGGAGCAGGAAATAATATATAATGGGCAGGGTCTGTGAGAGCCCTTGGCTCCATGTCTGCCTGGACACTGTGGCTCGCTCCTTCCCCTGCCTGGCGCCAAAGGCTACACCTAGCTTGTGGCTCAGAGTGGGAGGAAGCGAGTGCACATTTTGACCCCTCTCGTTCTTGTTTCGTTTGTGTGTGTAAGTATTGCTCATGAGTGGTCTATTATGATTTGTCTTCTCCTGGCCCAGCCATAGGGAAGAGAAAGGTGGGGGACAATGGGTGGGAAACTATGATTCTTGCTGTGTGAATCATTATTTAGAACAGTCTTGGTTAAATATATGAAAAAAGACATGATACAATGCAAAAACAATACAAATCAATGCATAAAAAGACAAGCATATCATGGATAGGATTATGCACAAAGGGAATTGTTGAGATTGGCAGCTAAAAAGCCTGACAATCAGACATGATCTTTTCACTTAAGGGCTGAAAGATTAAAAAAGAAAAGAAAAAAACAATTATCCTATTGCATGTACAGAACAGAAGACTGAAGAATAAACAGTGATTTATTGCGCACAATCTGCACTCATTTTCAATGTTTGTGTATTTGAATCCTTTTGATTCTTTACTACTAGCTAAATCTGTGGACTAGAAATGTTGATCTGACAGATTTATGCAGAACACACCTTAAATGGCCATGAATCCAGAAGAATCCAGAAGGCCTAGATGTCTTTGGGTCTCTGCTAAGCTTTATTTTCTACTCCTTACAAATGAAAGTTTGATCTTCAGGCTTTCTTTTCATCATACTATCCCAAAAGGGCAGGGTTATTTTCCAGGTGAATCTCAGGTTGACCTTTGACCCAACCCTGAAGTGGGGCAGGGCATTATGGAGTTGGCCCGTTGGCCATGAGCCCCTTCAGCATACAGAGCAAATGCATCACCCTTTCAACAGCATGGATTGAGATTCCTGATCCGCAATGCGACACTTGAGCACCAGTACTGCTGTAACGACCAGAGTAAAGTGTTCCTAACCATTCCACAAACTACTCTTTCATTCTCAGACACAAAGTAGGGACATGGGTGTATTCACTTGAGGGCTTAATGTTCTACATAACTTCACCAACACTTTTAAAGCTACAGAGAGTCTAGACATGAGAAAATTCCCAACTATGATCTAGTAAACAAAATAAATGCCATTCTGTACATAGGATGTCATTCTAGTGTTTCAATTGTGAAATGCATTATGTAGTCAGGATTCCCGTCTGTCAATTTCCATTGACCTCCATCTACCATGGCGTCTAGGAGATATACTCACCATTTTTATGCTTTAGAGATTTTGATCTTCTGGGTGAATTTGGATTCTAAGGAAAAACACAAAACAGAAAAATACATGTCCCCAAACTAGTTAGGCACGTAACAGGAGTCACACACATTGATTGAAAATGTCCATCATTGCCATGCATTTAAACAGGGGAAAAGGGGACAGCGAGATACCAGAACTCCTTATGGTTATTTTAAGCTACTGGCTCTCATGTAATTATGTGGACAAAAATGCAGACACATACAAAACATCTCCATAGCAGACAAAACATCTCCACAGCTGAGGCACTTACCAAAGGTACATGTTGTTTTAAAGAACTTTTAAAAATACCTTATCTGACTTCCTCTTCTTAGCTGCAGGGGGAAAATAGAGTGGTCAAAAAATATGCCTTAAATTGTGAGAGCATTCAATGACTGGCAGTTGTTTCATCTTCACCTTTTTTTTCTGAGCCATAAGACCAGTCATTGTCATTGACGTCATCATTGTCTTCCTGATCGCTCTCTGATTTGTTGTTGGTGTTGTTACTGCTGGCTATTCTAAAGACCAATAATTAAAAATGGTTATACAAATCAGTGCCCACTTGCTATTGAACTGAACTGGTTTGTTTTATTTTCTTTTTGTCACATTAGTGTAATCCCTTGCGGACCTGCGGTTGGCAATTCGACTGCTGTTGCGCCCCATGCCAAGGCATTTCTCCAGATGAGGAGCAAAACGAGAGGCAGCAATGCTCCGGTTGCAGTTGGGACATACACACTCCTTGTTCTTCCACTGATTGTACACTTGCCCAAAAATGTCCACTCCTGGTTGGTCAACAATTTCTATGGAAAGACAGAACACATGTCTACATGTAATATAAACAAACAAAAGGAAGGGAGAGAGATAGAGAGAAGTAGCAGAAGCGGACACAGCAGTGCTTACCAAAGTCTTTCATGCTCTCTTGATCCGTGTCATCAAGGAAGAAGTAACCTTGTTTGACAGCACGATGCACCTCAAAACACAGGCCCAAACAGGCATCCTCCACTAGGTCAGAGTAAATGTCCTGAGCCAAGGCCTGTGTAGGTCACAAAAAAGGCCATAGGCTTAATAATTCTGCCAAACAAAACAGTTTAGTTGCAAAACGTTTCATCTGAATACAAACTAACAACACGTTTTGTCAAACAGAAAGAAACCTGCGGGGTACCTACCTGAATATAAACTCTAAAAAAACATTTTGCAACAAATGGCACAACGAATACACCCGTGCACAACTAAAAATCATGTAGAAAAAGGACTGTAGAAAAAGTGTAGCCCATTACTCACCTCTAGCTTGGTGTTGTCCAGGCCTGACAGAGACATATTCTCCATTTTCATTTGCAAAAATGTAAAGGGGTATCACTGTTTTCTACATGGCACATCAACGGGGAAACAGCGAACTGGAAACAGAAAATACAGATTAATACATTTAAATCAAATTTAAAAATGTATATTTTTTATGAGACAATCACATTATCCGTTACACAAACCCAGACTGAATCACACAACAATCACTGACCGGCACTACACATCAAGACCATTTCTCCACGATTGGTTGGCAGTGATGAATGCCTGGTACTGTATTTTTTTGGTCAGAGCTGTTTGAACCAATAAACAAATATATCACTGATTTTCTCTAGCGACTAAAACGCACGACAGAGTCAGAGCAGAAATGAAACTAAGTAACAGCTTATTTTGAGACACGTAGCTAGCTAATTGTAATTAGCTACGTGTAAGCTAACGTTAGCTTCACGAAACGTTAGATATTCTGATAGAACGAAGAAACAACTAAAATCTAGGTCCCAATTTTTTGCTAGCAAAATAATCAAGTAAATACTCTTACTCTTAATTGGATATACGTAGCGACAATTAATTAACTATGATTTACAGTGCAGTGGTTAGCTCACACTCACCCACCACCATCAATCACCAGCCTATGATGGAACAGTTCGCTAACCGTTACAGTTTAGATGGACATTGGACGTTTGTGTAGATTGTCTTGCTACATTGTATCTAGTTAGGATGAAACATGATGGTGTAGCTAACTATTCATTTTTATGTGATCCAACATTAGTAGCACAGTCAAAGGGAAATAACAAGAAAATGTAAAAAAAAAAAAAAAGGCTGCCATTTTCAATAAACAGACCTCACCAAACGATCGCCGAGGTCTCCGTACCGTTTAACTGACCTACATCTGTCAAATATAATGTATAGTCAAGTACTTCATTAAGTTAATATATTGAAATTCTAAGTTGATATGCAATAACCAAATACAAAAAGACAAAAACACTCGTCCGGCAAAAATACTTGAAGAAATGATGAGCTATGAACCTCATTGGTCATTGGATGAAAAACGTATAAGTCCCGCCTAGCAGAAAGTTAACCAATCGCCCTCACGTTGTTACGTCGTGTCGCGCCGTTGCTAACATACTCGTCATGAACCGTACCGTAGCGACCCTCAGCACCCTGACCTGAACCCATTAAAAACCTGTGGAAAGTCCAGAAACGAGGACTCTAAAAGATCTCGCGAATTCTGCATGAACAAATGGTCTCATATCCATTTCTACCTAATCAAACATTATAGAAGACTCACTGTTGTTTTGGCAAGGGAATTGTGCACAAAGGTACTGAATGTCCCAATAATTTTGACAAATGTTTTTTTAGAGATTTATGTATCATTTAATTAAGAATGTGTTTTTTAATGAAACATTTTATCTTGATTAAAGGTTAGATTTATGTCACATTTTGACTTTGGAATCAAGCTGATTAAAAACAATTACATATTTTCTTAGTCTTAAAAACAATTACATATTTTCTTAGTCTTTCTCATTACCAATGATGCAAATAATTGGGTAGGCCACTATATTTGACCAAAGAAATCTGGCAGAGGGAATTGTAGTATCACAAAGAATATTCCTAATACATTTATTAATATGTTAATCTTTTGAGGATGTTTTTATTTACATTACATTACATTATCATGTAAATGTACTGTGTTTTAGCCCAGAAAACATTCCTACTCTCGCTCTGTCTTTTCAACTGACTGTGTTTTCCCATAGTCCAACATTGTTTGGTTATGGTGGTGGCATAGGGCTACAAATTTTGTGGAGATTTAATAAAAGTGGAGATTTTCTCTCTTCCCTTTTCCCAACATGTCCTCTTGTGAATTCCATTCTGTCAGTATAATTTGTCCATTCAAGCTTAACATTGTCGTCATCTATCATCCGTCAGGTGCTATCAGACACTTACCTCTTCCTCACCACTCATATGTTTGTTCCTCTAAATTACATTATAAAGGATTTTCTCTAAGTACTTTTTGTTATAAGTTACTTATTTTAGGTGGCAAGACAAGAGATAAGGAGACATAAACCAATGTAAGTAACCCTGAATATTTTAATCTCTGAATAACCTTTGAGTATGTACAGGTGCTGGTCATATAATTAGAATATCATCAAAAAGTTGATTTATTTCAGTAATTCCATTCAAAAAGTGAAACTTTTTTTATATTATATTCATTCATTACACCCAGACTGATGTTATATTCATTCATTACACACAGACTGATATATTTCAAATGTTTATTTCATTTAATTGTGATGATTAAAACTGACAAATAATGAAAATCCCAAATTCAGTATCTCCGAAAATTAGAATATTACTTAAGACCAATACAAAAAAAGGATTTTTAGAAATGTTGGCCAACTGAAAAGTATGAACATGAAAAGTATGAGCATATACAGCACTCAATACTTAGTTGGGGCTCCTTTTGCCTGAATCACTGCAGCAATGTGGCGTGGCATGGAGTCGATCAGTCTGTGGCACTGCTCAGGTGTTATGAGAGCCCAGATTGCTCTGATAGTTGTCTTCAGCTTTTCTGCATTTTTGGGTCTGGCGTATCGCATCTTCCTCTTCACAATACCCCATAGATTTTCTATAGGGTTAAGGTCAGGCGAGTTTGCTGGCCAATTAAGAACAGGGATACCATGGTCCTTAAACCAGGTACTGGTAGCTTTGGCACTGTGTGCAGGTGCCAAGTCCTGTTGGAAAATGAAATCTGCATCTCCATAAAGTTGGTCAGCA
>JACXGI010000231.1:59719-84719 GCA_016801175.1 Esox masquinongy | reverse complement strand
GCTCTAAAACTTCCTGGTAGACGGCTGCGTTGACTTTGGACCTCAGAAAACACAGTGGACCAACACCAGCAGATGACATGGCACCCCAAACCATCACTGTCTGTGGAAACTTTACACTGGACTTCAAGCAACGTGGATTCTGTGCCTCTCCTCTCTTCCTCCAGACACTGGGACCTTGATTTCCAAAGGAAATGCAAAATTTACTTTCATCAGAGAACATAACTTTGGACCACTCAGCAGCAGTCCAGTCCTTTTTGTCTTTAGCCCAGGCGAGACGCTTCTGACGCTGTGTCTTGTTCAAGAGTGGCTTGACACAAGGAATGTGACAGCTGAAACCCATGTCTTGCATACGGTGGTTCTTGAAGCATTGACTCCAGCTGCAGTCCACTCTTTGTGAATCTCCCCCACATTTTTGAATGGGTTTTGTTTCACAATCCTCTCCAGGGTGCGGTTATCCCTATTGCTTGTACAATTTTTTCTACCACATCTTTTCCTTCCCTTTGCCTCTCTATTAATGTCCTTGGACACAGAGCTCTGTCAACAGCCAGCCTCTTTAGCAATGACCTTTTGTGTCTTGCCCTCCTTGTGCAAGGTGTCAATGGTCGTCTTTTGGACAGCTGTCAAGTCAGCAGTCTTCCCCATGATTGTGTAGCCTACAGAACTAGACTGAGAGACCATTTAAAGGCCTTTGCAGGTGTTTTGAGTTAATTAGCTGATTAGAGTGCGGCACCAGGTGTCTTCAATATTGAACCTTTTCACAATATTCTAATTTTCTGAGATACTGATTTGGGGTTTTCATTAGTTGTCAGTTATAATCATCAAAATTAAAAGAAATAAACATTTGAAATATATCAGTCTGTGTGGAATGAATGTATACATTATACAAGTTTCACTTTTTGAATGGAATTACTGAAATAAATCAACTTTTTGATGATATTCTAATTATATGACCAGCACCTGTATATAACTTTCGTTTCCTGAGGGAGGTAACTAGGTGCCACTATGGGGAACCATGCAAACATCAAGCACATCTTTGTAAACAAATACACCGATCAGCCATAACATTAAGACCACTGACAGGTGAAGTGAATAACACTGATAATCTTGTTATCATGGCACCTGTCAGTGGGTGGGATATATTAGGCAGCAAATGAACATTCTGTCCTCAAAGTTGATGTGTTAGAAGTAGGAAAAATGGGCAAGCGTAAGGCTCTGAGAGACTTTGACAAGGGCCAAATTGTGACGGCTAGATGACTGGGTCAGAGCATCTCCAAAACTGCAGCCCTTGTGAGGTGTTCCCGGTCTGCAGTGGTCAGTACCTATCAAAAGTGGTCCAAGGAAGGAAAAGCGGTGAACCGGCAACAGGGTCTTGGGCGGCCAAGGCTCACTGATGCCCGTGGGGAGCGAAGGCTGGCCCGTGTGATCGGATTCAACAGACGAACTACTGTAGCTCAAATTGCTGAAAAAGTTAATGCTAGTATTGACAGAAAGGTGTCAGAACACACAATGCCTCACAGTTTGTTGCGTATGGGACTGCGTAGCCGCAGACCAGTCAGGGTGCCCATGACCCCTGTGACCACTGCTGAACGCACCTACATTGGGCACGTGAGCATCAGAACTGGACCACGGAGCAATGGAAGAAGGTGGCCTGGTCTGAGAAATCACGTTTCCTTTTACATCACTTGGATGGTCGGGTGCGTGCGCGTCACTTACCTGGAGAACACATGGCACCAGGATGCGCTATGGGAAAGAGGCAAGCCGGCAGAGGCAGTGTGATGCTTTGGGCAATGTTCTGCTGGGAAACCTTGGGTCCTGCCTATCATGTGGATGTTACTTTGACACGTACCACTTACCTAAGCATTGTTGCAGACCATGTGCACCCTTTCATGGCATTGGCCTCTTTCAGCAGGATAATGCACGCTGCCACAAAGCAAAAATGGTTCAGGAATGGTTTGAGGAACACAACAACGAGTTCAAGGTGTTGACTTGGCCTCCAAATTCCCCAGATCTCAATCCAATCGAGCATCTGTGGGATGTGCTGGACAAACTGTTCCGATCCATGGCGGCCCCACCTCGCAACTTATAGGAATTAAAGGATTTGCTGCTAACATCTTGGTGCCAGATACCATAGCACACCTTCAGAGGTCTAGTGGAGTCCATGCCTTGACGGGTCAGGGCTGTTTTGGTGGCAAAAGGGGGACCTACACAATATTAGGCAGGTGGTCATAATGTTATGGCTGATCGGTGTACAATCACACCTGATAAGGCCCTACAGGTGTGTAGCAGCCGGTAGCCCTACCTACCATGCTATAAATACGCAGCATACACCCGTATTCACAGATTTTGGAACCGCTCTTCACTGTGACTCAAAATGGGGCCTGAAATCTGTAATAGTGTCCCTCTGCCAAAAAAACATCATAATGGGATTCTAATACTTCTAGCATTGTTTGTTATTGTTGAAAATAGATGCATTATCTGAACAGTATGATCAGATAATGCAAATATTTTCAGAGATCATTACAGTCTAAATGATGTTCTAGTCATGGGTGCTATGTAAACAAAGCACATTTTCTTGACAGTGATACTGCTAAAGTGTTTACTTCCATGATAATTGCACTGCTTAAGTGATCTTAAGTGAAAATTCAAAGTATTACACAGAGGGAGACGTTATTTGGCATGGGGAAAATATTTCACATGAAAGTTTCCTATTGGTGGTGCCACTATGTGGACAAAAGTGTTGACACCCTCAGCCCGAAACCAATAAGGCCCAATGTTTGACATGGTTATTAAAACCACTGGTTTAAATTAGTCTGCCCAATGTTGTGAGTAAATAATTAATGGCACTTAATTTAAACCTAATTAAATAGGGCCTACAGTATATTGGTATCCCAATTCCTCTGACAATTGTTACATTTCTAATAATTTGGTTGAATCTAGTTTCACAGTCAATTCATTTATTAATTAATTTGGTGTCCATTTTTGTTTTCTTCTGTTTGCCAGTGACACGTGGCAAGTATCTTTGTCCCAATAAAAGATATTGGTTTCTGTTTTGTTACTTTGTGTTAGCATTTGTTGTACTACAGCTTAAGCTATATTGGTTTTAAAATCCCATGAAAATTTATATAATTATTATCTGATAATGATTTTCAAAATAACAATTTTCATAAAGGATGAATGATTATTTATGTTGATTAGATTAATAATAATGAAGACAAATAAGATATACCACAGTAAGTGCTGGATATTGGCCTACTTGTACAAAACAGGTTAGACATAGAAAGGTTTGTATTTTATGACTGTTTGAGACATAGTCATCAGTAGTGGTACACGAAATGAGGCAAATAATCATCACAGTATTACATAGAACTACGAACTGATTATGATCATACTTAGAAACTATATCAAATGTTAATACTCCCACAGTTTACTATTATCTGTTTTCCTCAGCCATGAACTGGAGAGAGGGAGGAAAAGAGGAAGACCTTGTTATTTCAAGTTGAATACTGACATAAGGGGCCAAGGCAACGCGCCCAAAAGTTGCCTGGTCTTCAGTCCCCTAAGTCGAAAGCATCAAATGGGCCAAGCAGGGGAGAAGACATCAAGGTAGAACCTCAAAAAGGTATGTTGGAAGACCCACTCTGCCACCACACAAATCTCTTCCACAGACAACCTCTTAAAGAGAGCCCAGGAGGCAGCCTAGTGGAGTGAGCACTCACCCTGAGAGACGGCTACTGACCCTTACTCTGATAAGGCCCCGTGAATGTCCCCCGTGTCCCAGCAGGACAGATGTCACTAAGAAAGCACCCTGCCACCTGCCAGGGTCTCAAACAAGACAAAAATCATATAATCGAACCAGAACCCCCCCAGTCTGGTCGATATAAACACAGAGGACACGAACGGGACAGAGAGCATGCAGTTGCTCCTTGTCAGTGGACACAAAGGGTGGGACACAAAAGGGAAAGAGGTTGAACTTTGGTGTCAGCGTCTGCAAACGGAGTGGAGTTAGGATGGACCAACAAACAATAACCTGGTTGATGGCAATGTCCAACGTGCTTGGTTGAAGCTAGGGCCAAAAGCAACACTGTCTTAAACAATAAAACCTGATCAGGCTGCACTGATATAAGGGGTTTTAATGAGGCTGCAGACGTTGAGCACAAGGGACGGGTCCCAATAAGGAGCGAGTTAGGCCAATCAACTCATAATCGTTCTGCCGATCTAGTGGGTCTGTCCACACCCAGTGGTGCTGGGTGTGGACAGACGGAACTGACACAGCAACAGGGGACGGAATCGGGGTTACCCAGAAGGAAGCCCTGCAGTGCATTCACCGGGAAGCCATCAAATTGACTTCAACCTATGCTGGAGCCATCCAGACCCACATCCAAACCAAAGAACCTATGTGATGGAGAGTTGAGTAAGCACGACCAAGCCTCCTTAGTTAGGCAAGAGATTTGCCGAGCACGGAAGTACATGTGAAGGTGTATGCTGGGTAATTATAGCACCGGAGGCTCCCAGCTGCTACATACCTGTAGGGCCTTATCATGGGTGATTGCATTTGTTTCAATGGATATGCTTGGCGCATGCGTGGTTCCCCAAAGTGGCACCAACGTGACTGACAGAAATGGATCTGGGGCCTTATTCACAAAACATCTTAAGGCTAAAAGTAGCCCCTAACTTGCTGATTTATGAGTAACTCTTAGTTAAAATGGGCATGTCCGTCCTAACTTTAGGACTCCTAAATTTTTTCCAAAGAGAATTTCACAAAGCGTTTTAGTGCTAAAACCAGCCTTTACATCTGTGAAAAGTTAGGAGCAGTCAGGACTCCTAAGTCACTATGACTAAATCACAAACAATCCTAAAGGGTGCTGCCGGCAAACTGCCTCGTAATCTTGTCAACATTTTAGAAACACAATGATACCGAGCTTTTAAAAAGGTTTTGGCTTAATCACAAGTGTATTATGATCATAGTAGAGCTAGTCATTGATGCAGTAAGTTTGTTCATGGAACACATCATCATCCATAGCAACAGGGTCAACCCCACCCTTACTCTAAGCCTAAGACTTCTCTCTATTCCTTAGTAAAAGATGGTCTTAGCATCTTTGTGAATAGGTTTTAACAGGAAACTCTTAGCTAGGAACTTTTAGTGCTGTTTAGGAATCCTCCAAGTGGTAAGATAAAATGTTTTATGAATATGACCTCAGAAGTCTGACATGAAATGGCGTAGAGCGTTTTCTAGCTAAGAAATCATTCTCGCAATCTGTTAAACATGTTGGCTTTACACAAAATTGTTTCTAGATTGAACTATTTTTTCTTGTAACAATTACGATCGAAGCATGTACTTTGATGCCAGATGACTTTACCAGATGCTGGGCAAGCTTTTTAAATTATTTTCTTCTATCCCTCAAGGAAGTGTCCATAAAGTACTGTTCATCAGATGCAGACAGCTTTAGGGGTCTTGGATTTCATTTGACCCAGTTTCTCAAAATTTCTTCAGGACATTCCTTTTAGCTACAAGATATCAATTACCTTTTTAGGACATCATAAAACATTCTTTTTCTGTATTACTGTTTCTTTGTATTTATTCTGTTATATATTTTTATACACAAATAAACTTACTGCCCATATAAATAGCTGATTTTATTTCCTCAAGTGGCCCAAGACTTTTGCTCAGTATTGAATATATACATACTTTACACTCAAAGCAGAAACTTGGATAACTGTTTCTTAATAGTAAACGTCCTAAGTGAACTACAACAGATGAAGGGCTGTTGTAGTAAATTCTCAGTTTAAACCCAGTGATTGACTTGGGCCGGAACGGTGTTCAGATACTTCTAATTTTAGGCAAACAGCATTCCGGTTCCTTTTTTAGGACATGCCTTATTAACATACATTTTCATGAACAAAGCCGATTTGTCTATTCCTGCACTTATTTTATCCCAAGTCAAGCGCTGCTTAAACCACAAATGTTTATCAAAAATGATAATGCCATTTCCCACTATTTTTCATGTTAAGAAGGCTAATGTCTGCTGTCAACATCCATCCCTTAACATCAAAACCCATTAGTAACTATCAGAGTAGAAATTCAAACACAATGTATATTTTTGGTAAAGACAAAGTTTATTTGCCCAAACGCTTAAATTGCAAGGACATAAGAACACCCTTAGCTATAGAAAACATCAAAACGTGTCAAATGATCAGCCATACAAATTCGTAAAGCCTCTCTTTAAGTAATTTCTACAAAGAAACAAACATTGGGGAGAGGTGTAATAACTAAAAACAGACAAAATCAAAACTTCTCCCCTGTGAGCAATGGGCTCACTGGCCTTGGAGCCACTGACAAGGCTTTGCCAAAAAAACAAAAAACAAAAGGAAGTACAAATCAAACTATTTCCACTCAATACAAAAAAGCTATATTTACAAATACCATATGTAGGCAACGTCTTCCCCAAATCCCTTTTCCCAAATCCAGTATCCCACCCTTCATAATATTTCCCACATTCCCTCACCAAATCATAAATAGCCCACCATGCTGGTATTACTCAGTCAACGATTGATATATATATATAATTTCTTTTGAAGACAAATTAAATCCCATTTAAAATTGTAGCCATTGGTAACCAATTGTACTGTCCTGGAAACAATTAAACATATGATATAACCTGTTCTGTGGCTCTTTAACTCATTTGTCCTTGTGCCGGTTACCAATAGGAACACACTGAGCACAGACATGATCCTTCTTCAATCACTGAGGATAGAGCAGAAAAAACATTCTACATTCAAGGTGTTTTATGTGTTAATGCAATGAGAGGTGCAGGCTGCCATCCAGTTCTGTAACCTTCTCCCCAAAAATGCATACCTTTTGACTGACCCCATGGATTTAAAACTGTTACGTGTAAAAAATAAAAAAATATTAACACCTCCATCTAGCCCATTGTCACACCAATGTTTTATATCCTTGGGGAATCATTAAGAAAACACACTGAGGAGAGGAGTAGTCAGGCGGCAGTAATAGTCAAACACAGGATGCCGTCTCTCACACAGGGGCTGAACATATAATGTAGTTGAACAGATGAAGGATGGGACAGGGTCACGTTAAGTGTGAAGCTTTTTTGGAATAAGCATCAGACTAAAATCATCAGGATTGGGGTCAATTTCCATGGAACAAAACAACAAAATGGATCCAACGGATTCCATCCATTCCTTATTTCATTTGGAACTAACCACAGCCCTCAACGTTATTAAAAAAATCAGTGAAATCAGCTATAGAACAAATACGTGTAAAACAGTGGTTCAAGGAAGAAATCAAAACCAAGATTAAAATGTACAACACAGTCTGTTTAAAACTTGGTATTAAATCTCATTATCTCCAGTCCTGGCAAAAATAACTTTTCTGAGTGTGGCAGGCAAGCATCGATTAACACTCTGATTCCACTAAGAAACATTCATTATCTTAAACTGTTCAACAGGCCAGTGGATGAACAATCTAAACTGGAAAAATCAACATGAGAACCAACATGAGTCAAAAAGAATTGTCTTGGACTTGCTCCACAAAGACCCTTTAAATTGTTCCAAAAAAGGTTGGACGCATTTCTATGTAGGCTAAATAAATAGACATGTCGGTCACCTTTAAACTTTTAATACCTGTCAAGGACAGGTAAAATGCATTATTCTGCATGCATCCAAAGCCTTAACTGAAACTGTGGATAAATAAATCTTCTCTAAATTTCCAGCAACAAAAGAGACATTTATAATGGCTTATGTTTTTCCCTGAAGATACCACCTCGTTAAGAACCAAATAAGAAAAGGAACATACAAACTGAGAGAAGAAAGTAGAGTCGCCGGAGAACAAGACTAAAGGAAACATTCTCAAGAGTGCAATTATTTGGTCCCCTGCACCCCCCCACTCCAAAAAGAATCCGCCAGAGATACACCTATGTTCTTTGGCTCTAGGAGACCTGTGCACAAAACGTGGCCTCTTGCATCTGACACCAACTTACACTGACAAAGCAAGACGGGGCCAAATTCACAGTCACCCCAAAACAGCTCCTTAGAAACCTATTAGCCACGCAGTTAGAAATCAAGCTAAATATTCCCCAGCCCTTTGGATTGGCCCCACCTGAAGCCAGCGCTGCACGGGCCAGGGCAGAGGAGCAGGTCAAAGTGCGGCTGGAAGAAGATGAGGAGCATGATGTGGTAGGGTGATGCTCTCCTCCTCGTACAGAACACCAATGAAGACACACAAGAGAGAAAGCGGGTGAGAAATGGACGTGGCGGTGCAGGGGCTCCTTCTGGTGGTGGGAGGAGGAGTTGACAGCGCCCCGGGACTCTTGGCTCAGCTTAGCTCAGCGCTGCTCAGTCTCTCACGGGCCACAACAGACCCGTTTCAGTCTGAATCAGAGTCCGAGGTCTCCGCCGAGCTCGACTCACTGCTGCTACTCCCCTCCGACTTGTTCTCCTTGTCCTCGGTCTCCTCGTCGTCATCCTCTTCCTCGTTCTGAAAAAGGTGTCGCACAATCAAAGGGACCTTAGCGTCACATTATGTCAGTCAAGGGCCCCATTACAATTCACACTGCGACCAAATCACACTGAAGACTGAACTAACATCATCGTCATCATCATCCTCCTCCTCCTCGCTGTCCTCTGCACTGGATGAATTGTTATCAGATGAGGCAGCCTCTTTTTCTTCCTCCTCTTCCTCGTCGTCGTCGTCGTCCTCATCATCCTCCTCCGTGTCCTGCAGAGAGAGTGATTTTTAGAAACGGCGTTTGAGGTAACCAAACACGTTTGAGGTAACCAAACACCGTGGTAGTGATGGAGTAACTGACTAGAGCTCTGACCTACCGACTTCTTGGTCACCTTGGCCTTAACTTTGGCTGCAGTTCCTCCTGGCTTTGCTGTGCTTTTTCTTTTCTAAGAAAAACAGCAGGAGATTAAGGTTAACACTTATTCATTTATTCACATGTTCCTGCCTATTCCAACTACAGTAAATAAATGAGTGACTTCAGAGTGCCAGGCTGGACAAAAGGTCAGACGTCACATCAGATGTGGATAGAACTGAATGAACAACTTACTTGTGAGTTGTACTCCTTGTATGTGTTCCTCTCTTGTGAGGACAAGCTCTGTGAAAGCAGGGACATTTGACTTAGGTCAGGAAGTGTTCATTTGCATGGCTTGCTCTTTGGGGACTTGGTCTGCGAGTCTGTACGAGCATTTTGTGACAGCTGAAGTAAAACAGGCTTCTTAAAATACATTTGATTGATTGAACACATCTGCTAGGAAATTCAATGCACTTAGTAACGTCAAAATACATAAAGATGGAATACCGCCAGCCACCGCTCCAGCTCGACTTTGTACAGCTTCTGCTTCTCTTCAGCAATCTTTTTGTAACGATCCTTCTCCTTCTGGGGCAGTCTCTGCCAGCGGCCCCCAATCTCTCCCATGCGCTCCTTCATAGGGAGGTGGTTCAGCTCCCCGTTGGACAACATCTCCTGGGAGAACTTCTGGTAGCCATTCCTAAAAGATACATTAACAACTCATATCAATAGTCCTAGGTGAAACACAGTGAACTAACTTTCCCAGAACAGAGACAGAAGCATAATTATAAATCCACTCACGATGGGGGTTTCTTGGGTTCACCCTCAAATTTCATCTTCTTCCCTGAGGCAATGATGGTAGCAGGGGAGCGCATCTCACTCAGCTCCCTCTGTCAGGAAAGAACCAAGGTCTTGATGGGCACAGAAATCTCTAGGAGTCCCCCCTGCATTTCAGACACATGGACTTCCACTTACCTCGTATCGTTTCTGGTCCTCAGCTGCCTTCTTGATCCACATGATCTTCTCTTTCTTCTCCATTGTGTTCCATGTGGCTTCCATGGCTTTCTGGGCTTTCGGCCGGTCGTTCTGTGAAGAACACGAGGAATGAGGCAGATTGTCAGGAAAATCGGAGGAGGAGGATTGGACACACTTTATAGGCGGTCCCAAAGTAAGGCCACTGTGAATGTTGTAAGATCTTTTAGCATCCCCTTTAGCTGCTCCTGGGACAGTGGCTACTCTTCCTGGGGTCCAAAGTTGGGGCCCCACCTTGAACCTAGCCAGGTAGTCTCCTATGACGCTCTGCTGCCAGATGTCCTGTGCCGTCTTGGGTGTGTCAGGCAGCCGGTTTCGCTCTTCCTGTACCTTCTTCTCAGACTCTGACTTCAAGACAGTCTCAAGGCGCTTGTACTTCTCCTGCAGGCGCAAATGTACTGCATTTAACTTTAGCTTTCCTTACAGCGTGTGCTACTGCTCAGAACCATCCTCAGCTGTGCTACTGTAGTGTGGACTATACTGAGGTGTGTACCTTCTTCTTATCGGAGAGCTCGTTCCACATGCGTGCCAGGAGCCTGGTGAGCTCACTGTCAGACAGGTCTGGTCTCTCCTGCTGCAGCTTGGGCCGTTTCTCCTCAGAGAAGATGAACATGGCCGAGATGGGCCTTTTGGGTTTCTCTGCGCTAGGCTGCAATTTAAGCGACAGGAGCTTCTTTAAATTCAATACAACTGCATCCCCTCTTCCATAGTAAATGAAAAGTGCGTGTCTATTTTGTCTGAGATGTTATCCAACTACGGTCATCTCCATTTTGTACATCTTTATGGCTGGTATTGTGAAGTGTAGAACTGATCAGATGGTGAGTGAAACTGATGCATTGTCCGGCTAACCTTTGCTCTGCTCTTCTTTTTAGAGGCGGGGCTTCCCTTCTTAAAGCCAATCATCTTTTGCTCCCCCAGAACCCGCTGCTGCTCCTCCTCTGATATACTCTGCAGAGACAAAAACAAAGTAAATAACATACATGGTGCCTCTGTTCTCCTTTACAAGATATAAAGACACACATGTCAAACAATATGCCCAACTTACACAGAGAAACCGGTTCATCTCGACCTCGTATTCTTTCTTCCTCTGAAAAACAGAATTTAGAAAATGTGACTGTTTAAGCCTTCTGACGGAACGTCAGATAAGTCGACAGTAATGTGAGGTGAAGTACAGACCTGCTCGCAGCGTTTCTGGTAGCCATCCTTGTCGCTCTGTTTCAGCAGCTTCCACTGCTGGCTGCACATTACCATGCGCTCTGTACTTGGCACATCCTTCATACTGGACATCAACTCGGCACAGAACATGGAGTAACCGTTCCTAAAACCCAGAATACGACACGGACACAGCGCTCCTCACCATATCCAGAAGACCCAGTATGATCACTCAGTGCTGATATTAATAGTGTAGTGCCAGGGATGGGTACTCACGGAGGTGGCTTGTCTGGCCGGCCATCAGACTTGTCCTTCAGCTGTCTCTCAGCTTTGGTGAGGGTGGACTTGACTATGTCCATGTTAAGCTCTGGGTGCGTCTGAATGAAGCCCTTCATCACCTCCTGCAGATCACAGACAGGTGTCACAGTTTAAAGGGTCTGAGAAAATCCAGAGGCCATTTATTTTTGCGATCTTCAGTGACTTCATGTTTAGATTTGCTCTCACCTCATATGATTTATACATTTCCAGAGACTTGGCAATCCACTTGAGTCGCTTTTTGTCAGACAACTGTGTCCACTGCTTCCCAAGACTGTCTTTAATGTCTTTGGTGGTCGCCTAATAACAGACATTAGATTTAACAGCATATACACTGGAAATAATATTTTTTACAATGTGTGGTTGAATTTTATTCAGGAATCTTTTTAAACAATCTTGTTTATTTATACTCTTTTATATCAATGAAAAATAAAGCACAAATATACTTTGAGTAAACATGTATTCACTGCCCTGAGTAAATGTTCACAACACCTTTGGCAGTCAGTAAATCTGTGAGTCTTATTGGGTAAATCTCCAGATGTTTGCACACCTGAACTGTGCAATATTTTCCCATTTTTCTTTCCAAAATTATTCAGAGACTCAAGCTGTTGAGGATCATGACTAGATAGCAATTCACAAGTCTTGCAAAAGATTTTAAAACAGTTTCAAGTAAAACTCAAAATTGTCTACTCAGAAATACTCGCTGTATTCTTGGTAAGCAACACCAGTGTAGATTAGGATTTTGCCTGAGTTTATCAGCGTCCCTTTTCTTTTCATCTGAAAACCCTTTACCATGCTGCAACCACCACAATAAGGAGACAGTTATCCAGTAATCTGTTGTTTTTCCATTTGTTCCAACGTGAATGGGAATTATGTGTTTACCTCTGCGGTTTACATCATTATTGTATACCCACGACAATGTGGTTGATGCCTCCTCAGTTTGAACTTTTTATGTTTTCAAATCAACAATGGCCCCAAGTTTCTTTCTGTCCTGCAGCTTAGTTCAGAAGTACGACAGTAACCTTTTTCCCTTTGTCTATATAATTAAACATATGCTTAAAACTCAACATTTGACTGAGGGACCTTACAAACGTCGTATGTCCCCTTCAGCTTGAGACAGACATATTTCAACTGTTTAGCATTGAGTGTGAACATTCATCTGTGTCGCAGGTGCTGAAAAGCTGTCCAAAATACTTGACTCACATCTGGGTGCGTTTTGAGAAAGGCCTTCTTCTCATGGTTGAACCATAGCTGCTGAGGCGTCCTGGGTTTCTCTGGCACATTAGAACGGTTCTTTGCCATGCTCTCGACCAGATCTGGATGGTCCTCCCTGTAGTCGTACAGAAACACACATGGTATTGTACTGTACAAGTACAAATCAAGTAAAGAAACACAATGAACGCACTTGAGAAATTCCAGTTGCAGATTTTAACCTTACCTGAACTTTGACATTGTGTGAACAAACATCTCCTTTTCTTTCTGGAAGTCCTCTACATATTTTTTCTGTGGTAAGAATAGAACAAGTCCAATAATGAGCAACACCAGCATATCATTCATTTGAGACCAAGTGAATCTGCCAATGAGGTCATCACATTTTTCCCTTAACTCCTACTTTCCTTCACACTCTACCAGCCTGCTACTGACCTTCTTTTTGTCAGGCAGCTCCCTGTATTTCATGGAGAGGATCTTAGTGAGTTCTAGGTTGCTCATCTCGGGGTGCAACTTGGCATACTTCTCCCTCTTCTCTATGAAGAAGCGGAAGTATGGTGTCAGGGGCTTTTTGGGGAAATCTGGATGCTTCTGTTCAGAGGAGATAAAAAAAAAGATTATAAAAAAAACAATAGACAATTAGCAAAAGAACACAAAAAGCCAGTCATAATAATGCTGAATATTCAAAGACAATTCTGTTATCTGTGAAGATGAACCGATATTATATCCATTATAAAAATAGAATCAAAACAAATCATACAGTATCTGCAACAAACCTTTAGTTTCTTGCCCTTATATGGGTTCTTGATGAAGTCTTGGGCATCAAAAATCAACTCTGTTAATGTACGGAATTTACGGACCTAAACCAAAAACACAACAATATAAAGTCAAACACATTGCACAGGCAAGCTGTGGAATGTGTATTAAATTGACAGGAGTTGGAAAACCACTTTCATTCTCAGATACACAATATAGCAAATATGTGGCATACCTCTTTGGAGACCTCATTCCACTTCTGTTTGCACATCTCTCCTGTAAATGAGTTGAAGGCCACCTTCTCCCAGTCTAGATGGGACTCAGACGTCTTGTACTTGGTTATGTCCTTGGTGGGAAGATTCACTTTCATGGCCTCTAGCAGGTTCAAAAGGTCATCCTGCGTCCACACTATGTCCATGAAAGGACACACACAACACATTTCAGAATGGGTGCGTGTTGCCATGCAACCATTATCTGGGAGAAGTCAACAAAATCACAATCTCCAAAATGTGCACCAAATTCTGAAGGGGATGGGGAAAAAGTCCCATGTTACAACTATATCTCACCTTGATTGACTATGACCTCATGTTGATTGACTATGATCTCACCTTGGTCTTTAGGAGACTCGTCCATTTCACCATTCATCTTATCTTTATTTGACCTACACACATAACCAAAACATCCTATTAATAAAACATCCTTTACTTAATGGCAGTGAATAATATACTTTTGTATGTTACTCATTGTTCCTTACCAACAATATTATCCCCACTACTGTGCCAGAAAAGTATTCGTAGGAGCATTCATTTTTGGCTAATAATACGCTTGGAATATATGAGCTGGAGAGGGCATGTACTGGTAATTGAATGGAATATCGTTAGTCTACTTAATTTCCCACCCCATTATAATACGTGGATGTCAAATAGCATACGAAAAAAAATCGGGGGAAAATTAAGATTAAAAGCATTATTCAATCGCTTTTATTTATAATATTACAAAAAAAGGTTTTCAAATGGTCTATCGTCGTAATACATTCAAGCCTATCCAAATACTGTAAATTAAAATAAACATCGACACGATGGTTTATGTTCATTACACCGCCCCTAAACGTTTACGCTACATCGTGAGACAGGCTATTGCTTGTGACGGTTTCACATCTCAAATAACATCGCAGAAGGCAAAGACATTGAATGGTAATTCTCTCTGTGGGTCGATTTGGCAAAAAGTACAGCGTATTATACAACAAAGCAGCTACTCCTTTTGCTCTCTATCGACTATTTCGTCTCTCGTTCGGGTAATGGAGTATTTTCTCGGAGTGGTGGGGAGGTACCAAGGAAGGAGGAAGCGACGGTTTAGAGAGGCAGCTGTAGGCAACCAGCTGACCATGGACGGGGGATCTGCTTTCGGTCTTCGACGAGGGGGAATGGTGGCCAGGGAACCAAATGCACCACTCGACAAAGCCTCACTACCAACATGGAGCTGGAACAAAAACCTGCCTCCGCCATGAAACAAAAATCCCGACTCTTGCGACGGTCTAGGGAGAAAATATATGGATTTTAATAAAGTAAAATGTTGGGCATAGTACTCCCAGACCATTTTCTAGGCTTTAAACGGTTCAGTTTTGCTGATGGTAATTATAATCAAACCGCCACCGTACATTTTGCGCGATACATAACCGATGTTGGATCTATGATGGCGACTGCACCCTGTCTGGTCGGTCGTTGGTGTTACGAGATTGTGTTGGACGGCAATACTGTTTTAGGGAATATAAAAATAACTGGATTTGCGTGGAAATAGTGATCAGATATAAGTAGTGTTACGACAAAGCAATGCGTTTCGTATGAAATGTGGAAGTGAGCGTCCAGTAAACAAACCCCAACAACAGCCAACCACCGCTAGCTAGCTGCAACCGCATTTAGCAGGCTGGTTCAATGGCTAATCTCACTCAGTCCCTAGTTAGACATCATCCGATTAGCTAACATTTTACGAAAATATATTTTTGAAACTAGCAAAATACGATGGTTCCCTATGAAAATGATAAGAATAACAACCAACGTTAGACACAATAAATGGTGGATAGCTACAGTAACAATTACAGATCACTTTGCATTTTAGACAAGTATTGTAAATATCAAATATGAAACCCACGAGATCGGTTTAGCTGGGCTAGCTGGCTAACGTTAAAGCTTGGTTAACTAAGTTTAGGTGGTTCACCATGGCGAATAATTATGGTTTCATTTTTATATTTATTTTCGGTGCAATACATTTATTACCCATCTTAAATACTTTTTGTGGGGTAAATGTGTGATACTTATTTTTGCTTAACCTCGTTAAAAAAAGCCAGTTCCAAAACGTCTGCGACCCAAACACTGACCTAGCTAGCCAGTCGTTTCCACGCCATGGAGGGACAAATCTCAAATCTGTAGAAAATAATTCTGACCTCGTCAAATGCGTTACTATTTTACTTGACAAATTTTACTAAATTATGAAACTCACCGTAAAACAATGTTGTTCACCCAGACTTTCTTTTCAGTTGTCGTTGAACACGGGAGTAAACCAGGTTGTGTAGCCGTATGGCGGGGGATGGCGAGGCTGGGTCGTCAAAACTGAGGAAGCACACGAATGAAGAAAAATGAAAAACATTGTAACAATCGTGGTTAATCGTCTGAACTGGAATAAGAATTCGTTCAAAAATCCATAACCACGCACAATGTTTCAATCCGCGGTAACATTGAATCACGTTTACACCACACAGAATAAAAAATATTACATCCGAGACTCCAAGCGGTTCACTGGCGCGAGGATGGTTCTAGAGCCGCCATGCTACGAGTCAGCTAGGAGGATACCGACCGTGACAAGCTCTTATAGCGCTTTGCATTCTAAGCAAGAAACGGGGTTTGAAAAAAGACTGTCTGTGAAACCAACCTGGCTCACTCCAAGTTTATCGGAAACTATAACCGTAACAAATACTGTTTTTTACAGGTTTGGATTGACGATTGTCAAACGAGAGGGCGAGCATACACGGTGAGATATTTAACCGAGAATCCGATGGCTTACCAGAGAAACGGCTGGTTGTTCCGCCAAACAGCCGCATGGAAGTCTCAGCGCGGAAATAGGCCTAGAGTCAAGTCATGTAAAATACAATTCATTGTTGAATTAAATGGCAAATATACGGTGGGTGATACTAAAGGGATATATTATCAACAAATGTAGCCCTGGCGACTTCAGAATAGTCTTTTGCCTATCTTACAGCAGTCGGTGTTTCGCTAACACAACAAGGCATTTAAGATTAGGCGATTTGTTTTATTACTCAAATGAAAGAAATGTGCCATATAGAGCGTAAATATTTTTTTTAAGGGAAAATCGGTTGTGTAATTTATTTTTTAGTTTTTTAATATTGAGCAGTCGAATTGACGAAGGAGGTGGCTGTGAGCCTTACCTGTCTCAGCGCGAGTCGAGCTCGTTGTGGAACAAGGGGTGGGTTGAATGTTAGCCAGCACTGCGCCGCCGGTCCAGGGCACAGGCGCTCCAGTCCCCGCAGAGATGGGAACTTCCCCCCGCCTCCATCTCACTTGCTTTCTCCTTCCACTCAACGCACAGCTCTCTCGATCCAACCATTTCTCTTAGCAAAGACATTCGCATTTTCGATCTCTCCCCTGCTGCCTCACGCATCATCATCCACAGCCAATACTTTTTGAAATGTAGTTCTCCGAGTGGCTGTCGCTGTCGGAGGACAGCAGCCACCGCAAATCTTTTTAGACTAACGGTACTCTAGAAAAAGTTAATTGTCAATACTGCTGTCTGTATCTAACTATAACTTTTGTAGAATGATATTGTTAATCAGTAAATGCATATATTATAGTATAATAATATATGTTTAATAACATTATCTGTAGTGTTTAGGCCTACAGAACATCTTAAAAAGAAATTGGCTAAAACATTTCCCAGTGTTCATCCCTGCCCTGCGGACAGAAAACGAAACAGAGACAAGAGTCTAATTCCATGGATAGGTCTATAGGCTACTTTTGGAGTGGTACTCCAGTAGGCTATTTGACAGCTTCATTTTCCCACTCATGTAATTTCTTTCAACTCCACCTTGTCTGTTTTGTGGGCGTAACCTAGCCATCCAATCCAGACAGTCAGATCTATTGAAAACAAATGACTTTCCAATGAGCGCACAGACTCTTTAAAACGCGTTGGAGTGGCGCTCTTCTCACTGGACCAGCACTTTCAGCCCTCCTAGTGATGAATAAACTGTTGGAATGTCTCAAATTAAGGGTTCAATTCAATCAAACCCGTATTGCAGTATTTACACAACTGTTCCAGTTGCCATACTAAATTAGTATCTGGTCTTGAATAATATAAAGATCTACAACTACTATCAGAGAGATCTCCTATACAGATGGGCTTTCATTAGTCAGCATTAAAGTTTTTGGTCACAGAACAAATATTGTAAAATAAGAAACTGGAAACATTGCTATGTTGGGTTTGAATGAATCCCAGCCTTAGACCGGACAGACATTTCTTTTCAAAGATGCAATGCCTATAAACCATTTCTGAGTCAATGAATTGGTCTCATGTCATTCATTTTTAAATGTAACTTATTTAATTGGTTGGGACAAAATCCAAAAAGCAGTTGTACAGTCAAACAAGCACGCACACATCAACATAAAATAATGAATTAAATATACAGCTGTCCTTTCATGCTTCTCCCCCTAAACAATGATAAAACAGTGTAATATAGTCAAATCTTATTGATGTGATTCATTTGCCATATTTACACATTTCTCATTCACATTTTTAATATTGGTACAATTAATACAGGAAAAAATATATACTAATTCCTACTTTTGCAATCCTGAAAGCATTGTGCTTACATCCTGTGGTGATATGTACTTAATATCAAATGCTATGAACGAGACATCCAAAAATAAAACTATGATGATTTTACTACTGTACTCATACTTTTACAATTTGCTGGGGACTAAACTATGCAGCAATAACAAAAATAAAAGGTCTACATGACCATTTCATTCAATAAACAGACATAATTCATCACAATAAAGCATAAAACCAAGCTGTAATAACTCACAAAGGAGAATAATTTAACTATGGTATAAAAATACAGGAAAAAAGGCTACAATAACAGTCCCATACAAACACTTTTGTGTTATAATATACCTGTTAATCTACCTAAAATTAATGGGACAATTTTTGGTGTGCTCAATTAGAATATGGCTAATAAAAAATGGAATTCTTACCTACCCTGGCACACAAAATACCCAATTGCAATGATTAAGGACAGTTGGTTACAATTGCATTTTCCTAAAGGATAGTTTTTTAAGGCACATACCGTACAAATAAATGTGTTATAAATGTGTTAGACACTGATCACTGTTAAATATTTGTTTAGATTCACTAGATCCTTACAGTGAGTTGAGAGGTGGAAAGGTTGTCTCCAGGTGTTTATGGCAGTGGGGATTCGTTGTACATGTCTTCTCCTGGCTCTTCTTCAAACGTCACCTTGGCATCAGCGGCGTCCAGCTGCAACAGGACAGTCTCATTAGAGAAACAATCAGTTTGCAGGGCTAGTGTGACTCTGATTTAGCAGAGACAGGATTTGTCCTGGACTTAAAGGATTTGAAAGATAAAGTAACCAATTGAAATGAGACTGAACTAAAAATCAACAGCTAAAAGATAATTATCTGGCACCAGGCCCGAAACCCATGACATATTAATTAGCCTGTGTGGATCATATTACAACATGTACACGTCACTTACACATTTAATTTCCATTTTAGTGAAGAGCGTTCCAGTGAGGGCCATGCGAAGGGGGATGGTGAGGATGAGGACAAAGGGCAGAGCCAGGGAGAAGGGGCTCATCTTCACTATCCAGAGAACAGCCAAACACGCCACCTGGATCATTGTGAACAAGTGCATCTTCATAGTACTTACCTGTAGTAATACAAAAGAAAGGAGGTTTAAGACAGGGCCGGTAAACTGGATGTGTTAAATATACAATGTTGTAAAACATCAAACAGGTTATTTATGCTTACTCAGAGAATTACATTGCCATTGCAACAGTGTGTTATTGTTAGGGAATTGTCTATGGTATGATTCATACTTAGAAAATAACAATGTATAATGATGAAACAGAAAGCCAGGACATTGGGGAATACAGATATAGCATACCCTTTGTGCATAGGCGTCTGGTGGATAATATTTCCTGGGTACAATAAGCAGGAGTATGCGTTCCCACATCTGAATCCCACTGAGAGAGGTTATACCCATGTAGAGGAAGATTCCAAACAGAGCCGTCATCGGAATCATCTTCAGGATGGGCTCCAAGAGAATAGAAACACCTGGGAAAAGCAGGAATCTCCAACATGTTAAGGAGATCAACAAAGGAATGTGCTAACCTCTACTTTAAACAATCCTGACACAAAGTCTGTAGTCATTGCGTCAGCTCTGATGTTCTCAGCAGCCTATATGGTGGCACTTACCGACCATGGCGGCCACAAGCATACCGCTGACCCTTTGCTCCAGCACCTTCTCGATCTCAGGCTTAGGCCCCTTGGACATGACAGTAAGGGCATTGGCATGGGTGACAGAACGCACAGTGGCGGCACTCAGCCATGGTACCCCAAACAGGGAGGCCAGTCCCCCCATTGTGACCAAGATGAGCAGGTCCAGATGGAAACCAGAGCCTTTCATCATCTTCCTCTCTGGTTTGCTCACAATCAGTCTGTAGAGGTCAGAGGTCAAATAATGAGATGATGTTCAGGGGTTTTGAAAAGACTGTGGAGACAGATGTTAGGCTGATATGAAGATTGTTACTCACGTAGTAATCTGGGACTCAAGGAAAATGAGGATGAAGACCAGCAAGGCTGGTACGCAACACGCCCCCATCATCCAGATGGGGAAGGCCTTCTTCTCTCCCATGGGGTTGATGAACCAACCTCTAGCTTTGGGGTTGGTTACTTCAAGACCCTTGGGCACAACCAGTTTCTAGACCAAACACAAAATAAAGATGTATTTCATCTATTTCCAAATGTAACTTTTCATATGAAACAGTTGAGAAAGTGTAATATGTAATACAAAGGGATCTCCTTTTAATCAAGGCAACACAACGCCTATACATTACTAACCTGAGTGTAGGCATCCTCAATGGTGATATCCACAGCGATCATGAAGAAAATGGCGATGGGTACACCAAAATCCCCAACCATACGACGAATCTGAAGATAGGGAAAAGTGAAAGCTATCACTCACAGAACACAGTTGGAGGCCAATCCTACTCTAAATACCCTATATTGATAAATCTGTCTTCAACACTACAGAAACATATATGCACCAGGTTGTTAAATGTTGGCTTTGCTCATATAATCATTACTTTTGAAAAACAGCTATAGCTCTGAGGCGTGCAGTGATCTAAATTGCTCCCTTTGGTGCACATGTATTGCTGCAGCAGGAACTCCAACTCCCTGCTCTTTCAGCGAAAACTCTGTCTATCCCACTGTCTCAATCAAGAAAGGATAAAATGCAATGAAAGAAATCAGACATTTTTGTAATAAATATTGCTATAGTTACCGGTCCAGGGAAGATGTGGCCGTTTTTGAACTGCCTGAGGAAGTATGCAATGAAGAAACAGCCAAACATAAGACACATAGAAAGCAGGGCTGTGTTGGGGTAGGCTCTTTCATGTATAATCTCATGCTTTGTGGTGGTGCCATTGTCAAGGATCTCTACATGCTCCTTGATCACTGGGTGGAAAGGGTTCTCCAAGGTGTCGTTTAGGTGCTCATAGTTCAGAATCAGGGGGTGAGTTTTGAATATCTGAATATGAAGAGAACAGAAGTAGTTATGTAGGTGAGTCAGCAGCAGAGGACCAAAAGGGGAAGAGGAAGAAAAAAAGAAATAATATATAATAATAAAATAACAACAAAAGAAGAAATCAACTTTTCTATTTTACAGTTTTAGGTTATCAGGTATGAAATGATTTGGATGAGAGATGGAAATGTTTTAGGTGGATGTGAGGGGATGAGGTGGATTAATATGTGGTACCTTGATGAGCTTGCTGAAGGTCTCGTAGATGAAGATGAGGGAGATGAGAATGGAGAAAATCTCTTGGGTGAAGCGGGAGATGAATCTGACCAGGAAGCTGCCCTCAAGGGCCACTATGAGTATCACAATGATCACCAGCCACAGGCCCACCCAGATACGGCCCACAATGTACTCCATCCCATTGCTCTTGCAAAACTAGACGATGGATTGTCAAAAATGTTTCATGTTAATGATGTACTGCAAATGACTATATTATAATAGCCAATCCAAATCATGTCTTATATGACTGATATCCAGATGATCATAAGCGGTGGTGGCCTATTGTTGTCAGTGGTCAGAGCTAGGACTCTTTAAGTGTGAAACTTCATACCCCATAGAAGGCCTCTTCAAACACCAGCAGTGGTCCAGAGAAGCCTATCACCAGTGTAGGCTGGGCTGCAATGAAGGCAAAGATGATGCCCTGGACGCAGGTGGAGATCATCAGCTCAGACACGCCCATCATTTGATCCGTCTTATCGGCTGGGGACAAAGGTCAGGGGAGAGATATTAATATCATGTTGACCGGGTGTCAGTCAGTGGTCCTGAGCACGTCATGATGCGCCTCTCCAGGTCGTAACCTCACCCAGCAGGCCTCCGAAGGTGATGGCAGGGGATAAGGCAGCAAAGTAGATGAAGATGACTGCGGCTAGGACTTGGGGGTTGAGCGCGTCTGTGAAGTCACTGAGGTAATGGCGGTACCGACGCTTAATGTCTTTAATCATCCCGCCGAAGGGATAGCCTGTTCGGGCCAGGGGGTCTTCTCTGGGCTCCTCCTCAGCCACACCAGCTTGACACAAACAAACCCCCCCAAAATATACTCAAAATCAGCAGATTTTGAAAACATCGATACATTTTTTTTGGAATACAATAGTTAAGAGAAATGTAGGCCTTTACATACATAAAACAAACAGAGTGGAACAAACAGTTTGTATATGTATATTAGTTCTAACTACAGAGTTACAAATACAGGGTTAATGTGTGTCACTGACCTTTGTCCGCGTGACCAAACATGATTCGGGTGTCAGTGGGGCGGAGCCTGTCCTTTAGCATCTTCTTCTGGAAGTTAATGATTGGCTGGAGCATGCTCTCGTTCTGAATCTCAGTGGGCGGGATGACGATGCTGCAGTCCATGAAATCAGCGATGGCATCTGTAACCTCCTTATCATTTTTGGCCAGGAAAACCTCCAGACTAAAGACCTGTAGGACCCAAACACGGTGAGAATACAGCCAGCTGCTGTAGCACACAGAAGAATTCATGTAGGCGCCATAATTCATCTTAGCCACACGTTCCCCAACCCGTTGCTCTCCCTGGCCTGTAGAAGTCTCATCCCTCTCTGCTGTCCTTTCACTCACCCAGTCAGCCATCAGGGTAGCCATCGCACGGCCACTCTCATGATAGTCCAGCCCTCCCTGGCTGGGGCCCACCAACACAAAGACAAAACGCACTGGCACCGGGGCTTCTAGGGCCCCCTCCATCACCACCGAGTCTTCCAGCCTGACGAAGGCCACGGCCGGCTTCTCCAAGGACTCCACCAACCCTTGAACACACACATTTAGCTTCTGTTACTCGGTCGCCATAGTCTTTGTGATACATTTTAAATAGCAAATCGGTCAGTGTATCCAGCTGGTGGTAATTTGTATTTCTGCTTCTCACAAATTACTTACCTGAGAGGACAATGGAGGCTTCCACACGATCAGTTGTATCTCTCTGAAAAGCAACAGTTAGTAAGATGATATTCAAGAAAAAGGTTGAATGAACCATGGACTGTTGGATTAATATTATAATACACAGTAGACCCCAGTGTTACCTGTTTCGTAACAGAGAAAGTCTGCATCTGAATGTCTGCTCCGGTGGGTGGAGACACAGCTCCATCAGACTGACTGCGTCTCTGCAGTAAAGCCCTCAGCAGGCCTTCTCTGTCAGTGGGACGGATCTCTCCCTTGCTCTGCAATTCGTTCACTACCTTCTCCGCTATACCAGACAGACTACTGGCCTGCAGGTCCAGGATGATGGCACCTAAACACAGACAGAGGGATTGGGATTGGGCAAACTTGGATTGTTGCTATCTGACACTTGGTATTGAAATCACAGGGACGTATTGTCTCTGAATGACATCCTCATGAAATCGTCCAAATTATGTGCAAAAGGGACATTTTTCCAGATAATCACCTGTGCTTATGAACCTCCGGACCTGGATAAGACTCTTGAAGGTGAGGTAGGGCACATGGGAGGGGCCCCAAACACCAGTGGCTGGGTTGAGATTCTCCTCATAGCCCACCCAGCGGCCAGTCTCCTCCCAGCTGTTGCCAATGAGTTCATTCAGCTCCACATAGGCCTAAGACACACACACACACACACACACACAATGTCAATGCTCAGGTTCAAAACTGTCCGGTTATTGTATATACTAAGGATCCATTGGTTCAAAGCTATACTCCTAATGAGGCTTACCTGAGCGTCTCCTCTGGTGTTGGCGTTGGTATTTATGTTCAGACAGGCTGAAATACAGTGAGGTACGGTCAAGTCCTAGCACTGAGACAATGTGTTTTACTACAAGGGTGCCATACAGAGGGGTGTGGCGAGAGTGTCGGTGGGTGTTTGACGCTCACCCTCGGGGTCGGTTTGAATGAGGACGGTTTGGATGGCCTGGGCGCTCCCCTCATCCTGTCTGCTCTGCTCCAGGTCATAGTTGCCAATGTGGCCCGGGGGGGTCCTGGGGAAGAGGAGAGGGAAGTTTATGAGGGGGTTGGGGATGCGTGTGTGCTGCTCCACAGCACCTGTCCACGTCTCACCATGTCTTAAGGACAACAGGCCTTGCTGTGCTCCTTATGTCAGCCCCCTGACAGAGAAAATCATTAGCAATTTTGGGAGGAAAACATCTTCTATCTATGCACTTGCAGGCTTGGTATTTTGTGTTCTGGACAAAAAGCGGCATCAAAAGCCTCTAGTTTTCATTTTTCTAGAGTCAGAGCCATTCCCAAGTTGTGTTAGCAGAGATAGTCACTTCAGTGAGAGGCAGAGGCGTTGCGCTATCAGTCCTATTTTCTCAGATAAGAACATAATTCTGTCTTTAACCAGTGGGGGGTGGTGTTGTTTCACAACGTACAGAAGGCCTATTGATTAGTCTAAAATATTTAAGGCAACCACTTGATTGCAGCTGCATTTACGAAGTAAAAGTAGACCATCATCCAAATCCTTTCTAATAATAGTGTTTTCATTTGGCGGTGAAGGTAATGCTAATGTTGATATATTTGTTTAGGAGAAAGCACTCACAACCTGATTGGAGAAGGGAAGGCACTCTCCTCCTCATAGGACATGCCATCCTAGATGAAAGAAAAATAAGGAGCAAGAGCAAGACGTTATCATAATAAAATGTTATAGCAGTATATAAATATTTTGAATTAACACTTCATATTTTCCCATCTCAAAAGCTGTCTTTTATACCTCTCCAAAAGACAAATTGTTCTCCATTGGAGTGTTTCAGTGCTTGCTTAGTTTGTCCTTACACTTTCAGCAATGTTTGAACATACCCTGCAATGGACATGCACATTATTAAAAACAAACACTATTTATTTTATTTGAGTTACACACATTATTCTCTTGTACACATACACACACACAC